>SMJT01000065.1:300706-425896 GCA_004349715.1 Crucihimalaya himalaica
AAATACGTTCTCGCAAAACTTTAGATCACTAGAGTGCAATTTTCTTCGCCAAGCAAATCTCTCCTCGCATAAATTTTTCCCCACCAGGCAAAAAAAAACTATAAATACCATAACGTGAGATCTCTCATTCACAACAAAAAAAACCAGAGAAAACACTAAAATAAAAAAAAAATCGGAGATATCGTTTTGTGAGAGCTAAGAAAGAATGATACGTCGCAGAATGAAGCAATATGCATTACGAAGTTGGATGTATCATCGAAAAGATCCAGAGACAGAGAAGTGACGAAAGAGTAGTATCGTGTCGGGTTGCGAGCATTCATCCACCAGGCCACTAACAACCCATATGCGAAGAGGGTGACGGTAACATATTCTGTCCATGTAAAACTTGCAAGAAACTACTAATATTGTGGATATTGATATTGTGAAGAAGCATCTATATAATAGAGGATTTATGCCGAACTATTATATCTGGTTTTCACATGGGGAGGGTTATAATCTTGGTGCCGGAAGTAGTAGTAGAGGTGATGGTGTTGATCAACCGAATTAAATGATAATTATAATTATGGCCAAAATATGATTGAAGATTATGAAAGAGATCAACAGGGAAATAGGTTTCCATGATGAGTATGTTACTAATGCATTTCATGAATCTATTCTGCATTTGCTGATGTACTAGGGAAGAACCCAATGTTGAAGCACAACAATTTTTATGATATGTTAGACGCTGCAGATCACCATCTATCTAATGAGGGATGTAGAGAGGGGTTATCTAAACTTTCATTGGCATCTAGGATGATGACAATTAAAAGTGATAATAACCTAACTGAAAATTGCATGGACGCATGGGCTGAGCTTTTATAAAGAGTATTTGCCAGAAGATAATATTTCTGCAGGGAGTTACTATGAAATACAGAAATTAGTTGCTAGTCTGGGGCTACCTTCGGAAATTATTGATGTTTGCATTGACAATTGCATGATTTTCTGGAAAGACATGATGAAGTACGCGCCAGGAATGTCGATTTTTATGGGAAGCCAAGATATCAACCAACTATCGAAGGAGCCGTGTCCCATCAACGCAACGTATTGGGTACCTTGCCCATCACTGATAGATTGAAACGGTTATACCAATCGGAAAAACGACATCGGCAGGCAGAGAGATGGCATGCAGAACATACAACGAATGATGGTGGTGGAGTTACAGCATACGCATCCTCATATTGCAAAGGCGTGGAAACACTTTCGAACGGTATAATTCTGACTTTGCTAACAGAGAGAGAGGTAGGATGTCTATCTTGGCTTATGCACTGATGGATTTAATCCATTTGGTTTGTCTGGTGGCGAGGAGGACAATATTCTTTTTATGGCTGGGATATTGACGCCATACAAATCTGCCACCAGGAAATTGTGCGCATGCAATAAGGGGAAAGTGATGTTATGATGAGTATTGCTAGGTTACGTCGGTCTCCTGAGCTCCCCCATCAGAACTGATCATCCCTTAGATATATTTCTCAACCCTTTATTCATGGCCAAAGTTGGAATATCAATAATGTAAGTGTTAATCCGAATGTAGCTGCCACCGTACGACGCTTGATCGATTATTCACCAAGAACGGAATTTTAACCAAATGCAGGGTGGCTAGGGTATGCTATGTGACCATCATTTTAGTGACTGCAGTTCCCACGGCGTATGGAATGTTTGGATCGGAGCCATCTTGGACCCACGCACGGAAAGGTTTATACTTCAGTTCTCAGTTGATGGCACTGAGTACTCGATCAGATGCCTTTCAACTGCAAGCATGAGAAGGAAGTACCGTGTCTGCCGATTGGTATTTCTGGCTAGTTTCGGTTGATTATGTCATCGTCGCTTTCTTCCTTGCATCATCCGTTTATTGGAAGAACAAGAAGTTGTTCAAAAAGAACAAGGTTGTGCGTATTCCTCCCCCAGTTATATGTCAGGGAATGATTTGTTTGAGCATATTGATTATTATGGTGCTTAGGAAACATGTAAGCGTGTGGGGGAAATGTGCACACTACAGCGAAACATGTCTGACGGATATGGGAATTCTCACAATTGGCACAATGGTAGTCTTTTTGGAACTCCCTATTGGAAAAGAGAAAATCACCTATTACGGCACAACCTTGATGATGATCGTGCACATCGAGAAAAAAAATTTCGATAACATCATGAATACGATTAATTGAATGTGCAAGGAACGGGAACAGAGTAAAGACAACTTCAAATCAAGGTTGGGACTTGACCGAAATCTGCTCAAGAAGCGAGTTACATATTACAAGAGATGGTAAATTACCGATTCCGATCTTTTCGATTGTCTGGGATGCGAAAACAGACGTTATTTAACTGGATTGCTTCAGAAGTGAAGTTTTCCGGATGGTTATGTGTCCAAATTCTCAAGATGTATTGAACAAGGCAAAAACTTGCCGGTATGAAGAGCCACGATTGCCTGTTTTTCATGCAACGACTATTACCCTTTGCATTGACTGAGCTCTTACCGACAACCGTCCACGAAGCAATTGCTTGGTACATATTAAATTAATTACATTGATTATTGAAATAGTTTTGTCATTTTATTAAATTATTTCAGTGGTGTGTGATTATAATAACTATGAACATGTAGGCATTGGAGCATTTTTCAGGATCTATGCACACGACACTTACAGACGAGGGCATTGCGCAATTACAGAATAATTATACCAGTGTTGCTCTGTAATTGGAAAATATTTCCACCATCTTTTTTTGATTGTGATGGAACATCTTTCCAATCCACCTACCGCATGAAGCAGCTCTTGGAGGGTCTGTGCAATTTCGATGGATGTACCCGTTCGAGCGTTCATGGGACATCTAAAAGGAAAGGCCCAAAAATCTTGCAAAGTGGAAGGATCGATCGTTGCAGGAAGTTTTGACTGAAGAAACCTTTCATTTCACGTCATATTATTTTAGGACCAACCGTTCGAACCAAAAAGGCCCGTCTAAGCCGATATGACGATGGAGGTGTTGCACCCAACATATAACGTAGAGATCCCAGATATCTTCACCCAAATAGGGAGCCTTGGTGGAAAGGTTAAGGAAGTTTGGTGGAAGACCACAAATTTACTCGTTGCGGCGCACAATTATATTATTGCGAAATTGTGAGGAGTGCAACCGTTTGAGAGGTATATCTCTTAATTATTATTTAAATTTGTTAACTAACACATATTTAATATTAATTATTTGAAGTCACGAATTTAATTAATTTTGTTTGTACAGAATGAATTCGACAGGCAGGATGCGAGAAGCTTGTCCTGGTTTACCGGAAAAAGAGTATGAGAAGTGTAAGAAGAATATTTTGCTGGATGGTTAAGATATTATGTACGTAGAGTAAGATATTATACATATTTGATATATTTCCAACAATTTTAAATAATCTAATTCATTAATTAAAAATTTATGTATATATATAGGTTGATGAATGGATGTGCAAACCAGCCCTTGCCACTATGGTTGCATGAGATTATTCACGAACCAATTGCGAAGATCAAAACTGCCCCAATGTACTTCACTCGGTGGATTACACTTTTCACACGTATTGATATGGCTCCAATAAGTCAACCACAAATTATGGATCCACCTACGTAGTCAGGTGATCTAAACTTCTACGGCGTCTTGCAGAAATTATGGAAGTCTCATATCCTGGAATTATTGGGTTAAAATTGCATTTTATTCAAATGTCATTGGTACGATCCAACGGTCGGTCGAGGCGTCCGTACAAACACATTTAGGGGTAACCGATGTCAATGCAACAAAAAAATTTCTAACTTCGAACCTTTTATCCTAGCATGTCAAGCAGAACAAGTGTGTTATATTCCTTACCCTCGGAAAAAGACAATGCGGGAGACGTGGTTATCAGTCATTAAAAGTGAATCCGAGAGGTCGTATTAGTCGGGAAGTTGATATGGCAATGCAACATGAAAGATCACCAGAAGTCTTTGTAGCAAATCGAATCAAACCGAGAATATCTTACATAATTGATCTAGAAACCAAGAGAAGAGGAAGACATAATAGTTGATGAGACGAAAGAAGACGAAGAATCTGACGAGTTCGAGGAGACTGATGATGAAGAAGACACTGATCATAGTGAACACTCCAATGAATCTGAAAAGAATCTGATTAATTTTTCATGTTTTAAGCAATTTCGATTTTAAATTTAAAGTTTTTTTTTAATCAAATCACAAAACGATATCTCGATTTTTTTTTTTTTTAGTGTTTTCTCGGTTTTTTTTGTTGTGAAATGAGAGATCTCACGTTATGGTATTTATAGTTTTTTTGCAAAATTTTGCGAGAGAATTGCTATGGAATTGCATCTAATTTGCGACGTATTTGCGAGGAAACCGGCCCTCGCAATAATTAGGTACAACATTTATAACGTGTTTCACCTAATTTTCTACCCATTTTTACTAACCATCGCAAATCCGTCGCAAATTTGCGAGGAAATTGCGACGGAAACTATTTACCCGTGCAAAATCTTCGCAAATCCCTCGCAAATTTGCGATTTAAAATTTCCGTCGCAAATTCATCGCAAATAGGAGGCTATATCGTCGCATATTACTCGCAATTAGCGAGGGATATGTTTCTCGCAAATTTGCGAGGATTTTGCGACGGAAACCAGTTTCCTCGCAAATTTATCGCAATTCCGCCGCGAATTTGCGACGAAAATATTCCGTCGCAAATTTCCGTCGCAAATCGCCTGTTTTCTTGTAGTGATAATACAAAATACCAACGTGTCCTTGTGGTTGATATGTTTCCTCATCCAAGTTTCCCATCCGGGTTCGAACCTACTCTCAACAAATGTTTTAGTTTATTTTACACCATTTGCTAAACTGACAAAGTCAACAAAATGTGGTCATATCCTGTTCACACTTTTCCATGGAGTAACACCTCGAAATAATACTTCTTATGGGGCTAAACATTGAGTTTTGAAAATACCACAGTTAACTATAGGGTAACACCGTGTGGTTACAGAGTTAACGCAAAGTTTTGGGAGGCTACACTCCAACGACCCCCAATAACACATATGTTGAAAAACTACGTGACATATACCACAATTAGCTTATAAATTTATGTTCTAAAAATATCATCACTAATTTATTTTTTCATTAATAGCACAAATTTTTGTGTTAAAATATTTTTTGTACACAAGATAAATTACATTAATATTAAAACATTATGTTTGAGTTCCCATTTCTGATTTAGGGTTTATAATTTCACCATTAAAAAGATATTTTGAGCCATAGTTAATATTAAATTTTGGTATTATTAAAAAATAAACTAGTAATTAATGATGCTGAAGAAAAAATTTAAAATGTGGTATTTTTGAAAATTATGATCTGTGTATATTTACTGTGGTTGATTTCAACAGTATAAAATTTATGATCTCTAACATTAAAGTGTTTCATATAATATATAGCTTCCTTTTTGTTTATGTTCTTATGTTTTGAAATTTACAACTAGCTAGCTACAAGTTCACACTTAAAACAAACAAAAAAATCTTCAAGACTCATTTAATCTTGCTTGCGCATGTTAAATCTTTTTAAATCTGTGTCTTTTTTTACAAAAAAAAAAAAAGAAAGACAATTTGTTTTCATTTTAACCTTTTTAAATCTGAAATAAATTACCGAAATATATCTTATCATTGACAAAAATCCTTCCTGCCAAAATCCTTTGTTCTCAAAGTCCTTCGTCTTCTACCTGATGCTCGTCTTTCGTGCTAACATAATCAAGCCTTGATTCCAAAATATCGATTCTAAAATTTATCATTTGCCATATCTTGATGCCACAACGTAGGTTGGAAATATTGGATCAGCATTGATTTTTTTTTTTCAATTAAACTCCACGAAATACAATAATCTTTTTTTCTGTTTCAGAGATTTTATATTTTACATTAATTTTTATTGGATAGTTTTATTTTAATCTTTTCAAATTATATTTTGTAAACACACGTCGAATTCTAATAAATTAGATGTCAAAATCTAATAGTAAATTCTTATCACATAATGGGTCACTCTTATTTATTATTTTTCAGTAAGATTCCATTTACTGTATTCTGATTTTTTTGTTGTCATTATTCCAAATGTCTTTGTTTTATCATGAATACTTTCTCATTTTTGTTATTTTTTTGCTATTTTAATTATATTATAAATTTATTAAAAGTAATCTTTACATAGATTTTTGTGTGGTAAGTTTGATATTAATTTACCCAGTTTTCTAATAAGATAATTTCTTTATAATTAATCTTATTCTACTTTAATATACAGAAGTTTTTTTTGGATAAAATTTGTAACTTTTTTTTGTTCTTGTAACTATTTTTGTTTTCTGTTTTGCAAACTCATTATATATTATAGACACGTGCCAAAATTTAGTAAACGATTGAATAATATAAGATCATGATTAGTTATCCTTTACACAGTGTAATTGTGTCATGATCCAATGCATGGAAATTTTATTAATGAACACATGCAAAATCAGTAACTAGATCATTTTCTCCCACTATATAAAGATATTACGATAGAGATCATTTTCTCAGAATATTTAAGGTTTGCTCGTTGTTGCTTCTCTCCCATGTACAAGTCTTATCCTTAGAATCAATTGGTATTCTTCGGCTATTCAGAAAAAAATAGTTTGACAAGGGCCAAGATCTCAAACATCTAAATTAACAATTCTAACACTTTTATTAACGTGCACGCAACATTAGTAGAAAGGGCAAAGATATCCAAAAATAATGGGAAATTTGTGTGGAAAGCTGAAAGGTGAAACTAGAAAGTGTTCGCCACGTGACCGAAGCATGTTCCGATATGATTATTCGAGCTACTCTCAGAATTTTGATGATGGAAAACTGGAAAATAATGAGGAAGTTTTCGTGTCTAAGGTACCTCCTCAACCGCAAAATCTCCGAGAGAGATAAAAGATGTAAATAAAGTTTCTTTGGGAGATTTATGATTGCGTATTAGTGTAACATAATCAACTATGTACATTAATTATTATTATGATTAGATTATAATAAAGGGAAAATATGTAATTAAATTGACAGTAAAAGTTGTCGTTGCTTTTCTTTGTGTTGATCGCGGTGACGGGTACGGCTGAAGTAGTTGTTTTTTCCCTATATAAATAAATTCTTCGTTTGAGACTTGTAGAACTTGTAGATAGTACACGAGGAATGTCTTCTTTTGCATGTATGATCCAAATCACAAGAGCATTGCATGGGCGAACTGTTCGAGATGTGGACTCCGCGAGTATAGGGGTCGGTTCGAAATTGGCAAGTCCTCTCGCTTGGTGGCTCGGAGGAACTGACATAGGAGCTTTAGTTGATCCTATTGCGTTTGATAGGTAGATGATCACCTGAATGTACTCAAAGAGGAGCTTCGTATTCTCTTGGGAGAGAGAAAGAGAAATGGAGGCTAGAGCGCACAGAAAGGCCCATAAAAGATGTTCTTTTTGGACAAAGTATTGATGCATTTTTGCTACATTTTTTGCCCAATTCGAAATCGTTTTTTGCATAGTAAAATTCGATCGATCAAAAAAATGTGACCGAATCTCTCGCCACTAGCAACGGTGGGCCGAGTCTAGCGCTCCAATCTCCCACAATCTTTGCAAATCGCATCTCACCCCTTTAAAAATCCGCCTCTATCATTCATTATCTTTTGTCGTTCTAAAACCAACAAAATTCGCAACTCTCTCCTCTCTCTCGTTTCTTCTTAAAATCGTAAGGGTCCAAGAGTATATCATATAAGTATAGTTCGTAGACTCCTAATTTCGAGTGTTGCAAAATCGGTTTCACCATAATTGTATTTTAGGATTCATATTCTCATAAATCGCTATATTGCGGAAGATAGTTTGAGTTAAGGAAAAAGATCTTATCTTACCTTTACGAACTTTTTTCCTTAATTGTTTTTCAAAAGTTTTAATTGTTGTTTTCTTCTCTGGATTATTGCGGTCTAACAGTTTTCATATAAACTAAAATCCGTTTCCTGTAAATCGGTTAAAACGGATTTACAAAACGCAAACATTTCTTTTAAAAAAAATTTCATACAGTTTTCTAAAAATAGTCGTTAACGGTTTCTGCTAATGCTCTCTAACGCTTCAGCAGAACGTTGTAAATAAACAATATACACGACATAAGAGATTTGGAAGTGATTCTTGTGAAGGCCTTCTCGACAAGTTTCCGCGAAGGTCTTTATGCGAGTTTCGTGAAACGTTTAAAAGCGATTCTAGAAACATCATCTGCCGATATTCGCATAAATATTTTTATTTAGCAAAATAATTTTTTATTCGTTATTATTAAAACGGCAGAAATTGATTTAGTGAATTAATTTTAATCTTGAAAATTAATTTAGCGAATTGACTTCAACTTTGCAAATTAATTTAGCGAGTTAATTTTCCAATATTGACATCGTTTATTTTTTGTGAACAGATGACTAACGGTGTTGACAACAACGGTGTTGGAAATAATGGAAACGGTGAGCCAAACTGAGAATAGTCAGCCACTTGCTCTGCCCAAATCTAAAGGCCCCTCTATATCGAGCGCCATAGTGCCGCCCAATCGATTCAACGACAAAAACTTCAACACGTGGTAGCAGAAAATACATTTCTTTCTATGCATGTTGAGTTTGCAGAAGTATCTCATAGATGACAAGTGTTGCCTATTGAAAATATTGATCCACATGTTGTGGGAGTGTCCACGGGTGGGACCACATGGATTTCTTGTGCAAAGGCTACATTCAAGCTTGCCTGGAGGAATCGCTGTTTAAGATTTACAGCAAGGTTCCAACTTCCAAGGTTCTTTGGGAAGCCCTGGAAAAGAAGTACAAATCGTATAATGTAGGCTTTGGGAAACACGCTACAAGGAAATATATCAGATACCACATGGTGGATCATCATGGACCAGGTTCACGAGCTATATATCATCACACAAAAGATAACGGATGAAGAAATGAAGGTATGTGAAACTTTCATAGTGAATTCCTTCCTCAAAAAGTTACCCACTAGCTTGAGTGATTTCCAAAACTATTTCGACCATAAGCAAAAACCAGTCACTTCTTAACTTGATCCCTAGGCTGCAAAACCAATCAACTGAGAACGACAAATCCGGGTCAGCCGTTGATCATAATTAAATGTTGTTGAGTACAAGAGAAAGAGGAAAGTCAAAGTTGTGTACAACAACAAAGCTGATGTGCCAAACAAGGACGTGTTAAACAATTTGGTACTTCAATCCCCAATAGTTTTAAGAAGCAAGGTGAATGAAGAAATTCGGTTGGAAATGCAACTAATGTGACAAGCTTGGTCACAAATTAGTGGAATGTCGCACCAAAGCTAAGGAAAGAATTAGGCCTATTTGACTGAAGAAGATTTGTGTGCGATGGTGACGGAAGCGAATGTGGTAATGATTGATGAAAACCCGATGAAGTGGTGATATGACACTAGAGCTACTACTCACATTTGTATTGATATAGACATGTTCAACACCAAGATTGAAGACACCGATAAGGTGATCCTAAAGATGACTTATGGGATGCTATCATGCTCTCCAAAGTGAAGCATGTACCAGACATGAGGAAGAACATGATCTCTAGGAATCTGTTGCCATCAACTTTGAGTCTGACCAGCTGGTACTTATGAAGAATAGTATGTTTATTGGTAAAGGTTTTGTTAAGGGAGAATGTAACGCCTCGACCGCCATCTTTAATGGGCCTCATGTGCGCTCTCGGCCCATTGGGTCCACCCTTGTCCGACAGCCGGTTCGCTACGTCTAGGAGGGTTTAAAAACTTGTTACCGACCCTACAAATCACCACATGATCTTTGACGGAAATCACTTCCTGGGAGGTCACTCGCACGGTTCCAGAAATCACTTCTCGAAAGGTCACCCATCTTGAAATTGCTCCAGCTCAAGCACGCTTAACTCTGTAGTTCTTTCAGAATATTTGACCGAAAAGATAAGTGCACTTTTGGTGACATAGGTGGCCAAATCAATTCTTTTAGGGAAAACGATCTATTTTCCCACGAGAACTATCACATCGTATCAACTGAAGCCCGATCTATGACCTCGTCTCATATGTCCCCGAAACCATAGTTCTGAACCTATATCTCCATTAATACATTGTTATCATCTAAATTTGGGATTATTCGGTTTATGAACTAAACCCGATAGAAAACCAGTTAGACCCAAGAAAAACAAATTTGAAACCCGACTATCTTCGACAACCCGATCCTAGCTAAGAACTTCAAAACCAGATTAATTAAAATCTCCAAATTCTTCAATCTAATAATCCTAAAATCATAATCATAGTGCTGCAAAATTTATCGTGTTTTTCTTTGCTTCTTCTTCCCCATATCGAAATTTAGGTTTTACAGATATCTTTCGATTGATTTTTGATCTCCAACAATCTTTTGTTCGCCAATCTTCTTCGTCAATTACACATCTCTTCTTCAACCCAATGCTTTAGATTCGCAAACTGCGGTGTCCACAGAGATCCGATTTCATTCTCTCTCTTTCTTCACTGTTTTAATCCATCGAACTCTCCACAAGTCTCCTTTAGGTCCTAATAAGAATATTGTCCTGAGACAAAGAAAAGCTAGAAACATACTGTTGAAGGATGACTCATCTGTTACATCATAGACGAGTAATATACCCATAACTCCTCTGTAATATGCTACAACAGAAAATGGACCAAAGAGTTTTAAAAATAGCATATGAACGTTACTAACAACAAAGAAAGTAAATAAATAGACTTGGATTAGTAGCTTGTGTATTTTGGTGTTGACTGCTAATTTGTGTCTGGAACCTTCACTTGGTCCTAGATTTCATGCATGTTCATTCGTTTGATTAATAGGCTAATTTTCAATTGTTGTGAAATCTGCAGTTTTGTAATTTATATAGTTTGCAGTTGAGACATGGATGTAGTTGTTGTCGAAGTGGAGAAGACGAAGAGAGAATGGGAAGACGATTAAACATATCAAGGCAATTCAAGAGAACGACAAATCAAGGAGAGGAGAAGATTTTGCTAAAGAAGCTCAACGGATTGGCTCAAGATGATCTCTCTCTTCTCAATTCTCAGGATGGTCTTTTTGAAATCTCTACAATTCAAAAACGGGATTTTCAACTTGGGGTTTTCTGGGTTTGGGATGATTCATATCGGGTTGTAATAGGGTCCGGTTAAGTATATTTGTGAGTCGTTTAAGCAAACCATTAATTGAGCATAACCAAATTTTATGGGCAATTGGATGAAAACTTCTATTTGGTGGGGAAATAGGGTAAGAACTATGATTTCGAAGATATATAAGTTTAGAACTATGATTTCAAGGATATCTAAGACGAGATCATAGATTGGGCTTCATTTGGTACAATGCGATAGTTCTGATGGAGAAATAGGACGTTGTCCCATTCTTTTAACCTTATCCGCATGCATCACCATCTTCCTCAAACTGGGATGTTTGTTGCGCACCAGATCGTTACCCCCGTTAGTGTGAGCACTCTTGATTCCACACTTATTTGGGTTCGGCTCTGATATCACTTGTAACGTCCTCGTTGCATACCAAGACCGTCACCCCCGACGGTGTGAGCCATCCTAACTACACACTCATCCGGGTTCGGCTCTTATATCACTTGTATCGGCCCGATAGCCACCCTTAGTGGTCCCCCATTCGCTCTCGGCCCATTGGGCCCACCCTTGATCGATGGCCGGTTCGTTACGTCCATGATATTTTTTAAGACTTGTTACCGGCCCTACAAATCACCACAGGATCATTCCTCATGTGTTTTTCTCACTCGCACGGTACCAGAATTCACTTCATAGGTAACCCATCCTGAAATTGCTCCAGCTCGAGCACGTTTAACTATGGAGTTCTCTCAGAGTGTTTGACCAAAAATAAGTGCACTTTGGTGACATAGGTAGTCAAATCAATTCTTTTAAACCTCTTCGCATGCACCACCATATTCCTGAAACAATGATGTTACAATTACCCCTACTAACAGACCGCATCGTCCTCGTTGCGCACCAGATCGTTACCCCCGATAGTGTGAGCTCTCTTGACTCCACACTTATTTGGGTTCGGCTCTGATACCACTTGTAACGCCTTGACCGCCACCTTTAATGGGCCTCATGTTTGCTCTCGGTCCATTGAGCCCACCCTTGTCCGACGGCCAGTCCGCTACGTCTGGGAGGCTTTAAAGACTTGTTACCGAACTCGCACGGTTCCGGAAATAACTTCCTGGGAGGTCACCCATCCTGCAATTACTCCAGCTCAAGCACGCTTAACTTTGGAGTTCTCTCGGGATATTTGACCAAAAAGATAAGTGCACTTTTGGTGACATAGGTGGTCAAATCAATTATTTTAAACCTCTCCGCATGTACCACCATATTCGTGAAATTGGGATGTTACAAAGAACTTGTCAAGATGTGTGTAATGATAGTCTTGAATAAAAATAATGTATCTTCTAGCTCTAATGATTCTATCAATAAAATATTTGTTGCTTATTTGGTTGAGTCTTTTACTATATGGCATGAACGATTAAGACATGTGAATTATAAATTTGTACAACAATTAAGTAATTTAAACCTAATCACAAAATGCAAAATAAGCAAAGAAAAATGTAAAATATGCGTATAAGCAAAACTCACAAAACACCATCTCTTCGTGTTGAAAGAACTATCAAACCTCTTGGATTAATACAAAATAGAGGCGGTAAAAAATATTTTGTAACTTTCGTAAATGATTGTACAAAATATTGTTACGTATACTTGCTACTGAAGTCTTGGAGAAGTTCAAGGAATATAAAATCGAAGTTGAAAACCAACTCTCAAAAACTATCAAAATAGTTAGAAGTGTTAGATGAGGCCAATATGATGGTCCGTGTAATGCATTTTGTCAAAAATAACTGGTATTATTGACCAAACAATAACTCCTTATTTACCAGAATCAATCAGAGTTGCGAAAAGAAAACACTGAACTCTGAAAGAAATGATTAATGTTGTGTTGCAAGAATCTGGATTACCCCAGATTTTGTGGGGGGGGGGGGGGGGGGGAGCCTCACCATAAATCATATCCTCAACAAAATACCACATAAAATAACCGGCAATACGTCAGATGAACATAAAATAACCGGCAATACGTCAGATGAACTTTGGAAATGTACAATATCATTGTACAAATACCTAAAAGTGTGGGGGTGCCTAGCAAAAGTCGAAGTACCGCCTCCTAAGAAGCACAATAGGACCAAAAAAGTATATTGTATTTTTATCAGATATAACGCATAACAGTTGTGTTTACCAGTTTCTGGTACACAATCAGAGATTCCGGATATTCATGTAAATGTATTTATGGAATCAAAACATGTGTTTTTCATTGAACACATTTTTCCGTGTAAGAGTAAATGAAATTCAAAACCAACACGTGATGAAAGAGACGCAAACACCTCTAAAAACGATGCTAGCAAGTTTGAAATCTCTGTACATATAACAGAAGACGAACCAAGACAAAGTAAAAGAATACGGAAGAAAAATCGTTTGGTGAAGATTTTTTGATGGTTCTTCTCTTGGAAAACGAACCGAGAACATACAATGAAGTCATGTCTACACCAGACGGATCTTCATGGAAGGAAGCCGTTAATAGTGAGATCAATTCCATAATGTAAAATCATACATGAGAGATAACCGATTTAACTAAAGGGTTTAAAGCACTAGGATGTAAATGAATTTTAAAACAAAAATTGAAAACCCATGATACAATTAATAAGTACAAGGCGAGACTTGTGGTGCAAAGATTCAGGTAAAAAGAAGGTCGGGATTTTTTTACACCTATTCTCCGACGACAAAGAATAATTTCAATTAGTATGATAATCGGAATTTCAGCGTTAAGAGGCGTGGAAATACATCAAATGGGTGTAAAAACGGCTTTTCTAAATGGTGATTTAGAAGAGAAAATATATTTAAAACAACCTATAGGATTTGTGACAAATGCATACATATCAAAAGTACTCCTAACGGTAAATTTTGTTATGTATCATGTATGTAAGTTGATGATAAGCTCATGATTGGTGGTAATAAGGATATAATTCAGCAAACCAAAAATATGCTTTGTGGAGAATTTGACATGAAAGACATGGGTCTTGCAGATGTCATTCTAGAGACTGAGATCACTAGAACTTTTGACGGAATTATTTTGTCACAAGTTCATTATGCAGATTCAAGAACTATTCAAATGAGACTGCAAAAATTCTTATAGATTCTCAATTTCACTTATTTGCGAGCGAATGTCTAAATTAATTTTACTTAAATTTACTCCAAAAAATGCTTTTTCTTTTTCCCTTCTTTAAATTGGGTAAAAAGAAACTATTCATTTCAAATTCATATTTTATTTTTAACTATATAGTTGTGAAGTAAATACAAATTACTGATGGAGATATTCACACACAAGTGATGTGAGGCACCAGCTTAGAGGGTTTGGAGAAATTTAGAGTTAGGGTTTCAACCTCGAAATCAAAGATTATCGAGACGGAGATAGAGTTTAGAGAGAAAAGAATCAAACGATTATGGAGAAAAAAGAGTTTACCTCGATTATGGCTTACGGCAAAGAGAATCCCTCGCTATTATTATCTACTTTTATTTATAATTTTGTATGCACATTTCTTATGTCAACTATGTCAATTCTAATAATTCTTTTTTTGATGATATTTAATTTTCTATCATTATTATCTATTTTTCAACATTTTAAAATACTTTTTCACATGTGTCTTTTTAAACGTAAATATATTGTTTTAATATTAGTCAATAGAGAAGAAAATTAAGTCATAACTTAACTTATTAATACGATAAGTATGTCTTTGTGTACATGTATTGTTTTAACTCTACATCATTGAAAACTACAAACATTGATTTATTTAGATCACAAACTTTAATTTGATGTTTTATTTGGATTATTATATACTTTAAGTTTAGTGTTATCTTCAGTAATGACATTTATTGTTTTCATTCAATTCATTAGTTACTATAAATTGTATTAATGAGTTTATCATAATAGCAATCATGGTCATTTTTATGGTTCTTTGTATATCGGCAACCTTTTTGTTTGTTGTGGCGTTTGTTCAACACAATGATGAATTCATTAAGTATCATGATACTTTAATAAGCCTTTAGAAAAATCTGAGTGAAAAAGTCAATCAAATTGGTCAGACTATAATGATGTGGTGTTTTCTATTTTCATTCAATTCATTAGTTACTGTAATAACGAGTTAGTATCGGCAGCACAAACATATATGGTAATCTGAAAAAATACAAAACGTGGTTCAAAAATTTTGGTTAATGAAATTAGGAAAGACATACAAAAAACTCTAATTGTTGGGCGGGGCTATACATCAATTAGTTTAGACAAATTAAAATATATATCACATTAAAGAAGTGATTTAAATTGAAATTAAACCAGAAAAAAAAAAAGAAATTTGAAATTTGTATTGTAATATTTTAACTGGGCATTAAGAAAATGTTGGTGAAAAATAATATTCAAATTGGTATAAATATATTGATGTGGTGAGTTAATTTTTTCATTTCATTTATTAATAATTGTAAATTATATTAATGGGTTAATTGTAATAGCGATCATGGTCATATTAATGGTTTTTTATGAGAAGCTGACATGTGACACTTTTCCTTCTCACATGCGTCTTTTAACTTATATATATCATTATCTATTTTTATTTATAATTTTGTACGCACATTTCTTATGTCAACTATGTCAATTCTAATAATTTTTTTCTAATGATATTTAATTTTTCTATCATTATTATCTATTTTTCAATATTTTAAAATATTTTTTCACATGTGTTTTTTTAAACTTAAATATATTGTTTTAATATTAGTCAATAGAAAAGAAAATTAAGTCATAACTTAATTCATAAATACGATAAGTATGTCTTTGTGTACATGTATTGTTTTAACTCTACATCATTGAAAACTACAAACATTGATTTTATTTAGATCACAAACAATAATTTGATGTTTTTTTTATTTATTATATATTTACGGTTAGTATTATCTTCCGTAATGACATTTATTGTTTTCATTCAATTCATTAGATATTATAAATTGTATTAATGAGTTTATTATAATTGCGATCATTGTCATTTTTATGGTTCTTTGTATATCGGCAGCCTTTTTGTTTGTTGTGGCATTGGTTCAACACAATGATGCATTCATTAAGTATTGTGATATTTTAATGGGTCATTAGAAAAAATTGAGTAAAAAAGCCAATCAAATTGGTCGGACTATAATGAAGTGGTGTTTTCTATTTTCATTCAATTCAATAATTATTGTAATAACGGGTTAGTACGGCGGCACAAACAAATATGTTAATTTGAAAAAATACAAAACATGTTTCAATGATATTTGGTTAATGAAATTAGGAAAGACTACAAAAAAAACTCTAATTGTTTGGGGAGGGGGAGCTATACATCAATTAGTTTAGACAAATTAAAATATATATCATATTAAAGAAGTGATTTAACATTCGTCATTGGCTATATACTCATAACTACATCACTTATAATGAAGAAAAAATTAATGAAAAGAAAAGAAAACTAAAATTTGTATTGTAATATTTTAACTGGCCATTAAGAAAATGTTGGTGAAAAAAAATATTCAAATTTTTATAACTATATTGATGTGGTGAGTTATTTTTTCATTTCATTTATTGATAATTGCAAATTATATTAATAGGTTTATTGTAATAGCAATCATGGTTATGTTAATGGTTCTTCATGAGAAGCTGACATGTGACACTTTTCCTTCTCACGTGAGTCTTTTTTTAACTTAAATATCTATTTTTGTTTATAATTTTGTACACATATTCTTTATGTCAAATATGTCAATTCTAATATTTGTTTTCCTTGATGATATTTAATTTTTCTATCATTATTATCTATTTTTCAACATTTCAAAATATTTTTTCACATCTGTTTTTTAACTTAAATATATTGTTTTAATATTAGTCAATAGAGAAAAAACTTAAGTCATAACTTAACTTATAAATACGATAAGTATGTCTTTGTGTACATGTATTGTTTTAACTCTACATCATTGAAAACTACAAACATTGATTTTATTTAGATCACAAACGTTAATTTGATGTTTTTTGAATTATTATATACTTAAGTTTACTATTATTTTCAGTAATGACATTTATTGTTTTCGTTCAATTCATTAGTTATTATAAATTTTATTAATGAGTTTATTATAATGGCGATCATGATCATTTTTATGGTTCTTTGTATATCGGCAGCCTCTTTGTTTGTTGTGGCGTTGGTTCAACACAATGATGAAATTATTAAATGATGTGATATTTTGATAGGTCATTAGAAAAATCTGAGTGAAAAAGCCAATCAAATTGGTCGGACTATAATGAAGTGGTGTTTTCTATTTTCATTCAATTCATTAGTTATTGTAATAACGGATTAGTATCGGCGGCACAAACAAATATGGTAATCTGAAAAAATACAAAACATGGTTCAAAGATATTTGGTTAATGAAATTAGGAAAGACATACAAAAAAAACTCTAATTTTTGGAGGCTACACATCAATGATTTTAGACAAATTAAAATATATGTCACATTAAAGAAGTGATTTAACATTTTTCATTGGTTATATGATCCAAAATGCATCACTTATATAGACATAAAACTAACCTGAAAAGAAAAGAAGATTAAAATTTGTATTGTGATATTTTAATTGGCCATTAGAAAAATGTGGATGATAAAAGTCATTCAAATTGGTATAATTATATTGATGTGGTGAGTTATTCTTTTTATTACATTCATTAATTGTTGCAAATTGTATTAATGAGTTTAGTTATGATCAATTGTTTGTTTTTCATTCATAAATTTGTTAATAAGTTAAGTTATGATCCTATTATATAAACTGGTTTTTAATGTATAATAAAATATTGTCTTTATAAAAAAATATTTAAATATAAGAATATTACGAAATATAATAAAAAATAGTGGAAAGATATGTCGAAATAAGAGATGCCATGTGTCTATTTTTAAAAGCTTGAACATTATTTTATTATTTAATATTTCAATGATAATTAGTTGTACCAACTTCGTGTCTTCTTGAGAGTGATTTTCAGACAATCATTATGGCAGTGAAACATGTTTGCAGCAAATATTAATTGTAAATTTATTTTTGAAGAGATTGCAACAAGTGGTAAATTTGATCTTGGACAAATGTTTTAATCTTTGGATCTACAATTGGGTCTGAGGAACACAGTTATGGAAAAAAACGTTTTCAAGAAGTTCAATTCAAATGGACTTCAAAGACGAACAAAACAATCAACCAGCTGACCGGCGAGCAAAAAATAACATTCGTAATAACAATTTTTTTTACTACCATCATTGAATTCCTTTGTTAATTTTGAATGCTTACTTTGTAATCATGTTCAATCTTCATTTTAATGGAAATTAGAATTTTATTTTATAAATGATTGATTTTGGACTAATCTTATCAAATTGCCACAATATTGAAAGATGGGCTTATTTAGTAAAAAACACAGGCGGGCCACTAATGTAGCAAAGGCCCATGAAAAGAAATCAATCTAGCTAGGGTTTTAGTCTCTTCCTTTCGTTTGCACTCTTCCTTCGTATATAATCTTCAGCCGCCTCTGAAACATAGGGCTTCCGCTTTCTTCACCTTTCAGGTTCGTCTCTCTCGAAACATTGTTACTTCTCTTTTCGTCTTTTCCGTTCATTGTAATTTCTTCAGCTCTACATATGATGTTTTCGATTTCTGCTGATTAATCTAAATACTAAGCAAAAATGAGGGTTTTAGCTTTTGTTTTCTCTCTAATTGATCTCTTATTGTTTGCTTTCTCGTTTCCAGGATCAGAGATTCGTGAACTGAGAAGAAACTCAATATGAGGTACTTGAATCTTTCCTTTACCCTTCTATTGTTATAAGTTTAGTGTTCGCTAATTTTGCTAAGATTGATGGCTTAGAGATTAATTGTAGTTGTTTTATTGCTCAATGGATCATATAGGTCGATGTAGCTTGTTCGTATTGTTCAATTGAACGACGAAGTACATTGCTTTATCTAATTTGGTGAAATGGGTTTGTTTGTTATATAGTAAGCTTCAGAGTGAGGCTCTTAGAGAAGCCATCTCAACTGTTAAGGGCAAATCTGAAGAGAAGAAACGTAACTTTGTGGAGACAGTGGAGCTTCAGATTGGTCTGAAGAACTATGACCCACAAAAGGATAAGCGTTTCAGTGGATCTGTCAAGCTCCCGCACATTCCTCGCCCGAAAATGAAGATCTGTATGCTTGGAGATGCTCAGCATGTTGAAGAGGTGATTGAAAGCTATCTGCTTTTTTGTATCTTATTTGGTTGGAATGATCCTTGATTGTTGTTTCTTGGTGGGTTTATACGGGAGATTAAGACAAAGTATTTGATGTGGTTTTGATAGGCTGAGAAAATGGGTCTTGACTACATGGATGTTGAGGCTTTGAAAAAGCTCAACAAAAACAAGAAGCTTGTTAAGAAGCTTGCCAAGAAGTACCATGCTTTCTTGGCTTCTGAATCTGTTATTAAGCAGATTCCTCGTCTTCTTGGTCCTGGTCTGAACAAGGCAGGCAAGTCTCTTCTATTACTCAATCAAACAGTTAGATATTTTGAGTACATTGTTGGTCATCATATGGTCTCGTTTTCAGATCTTCTGTCTGAACTTTCTTCATATGATCTTTGATTGATGAGCAGGGAAGTTCCCAACACTAGTGAGTCACCAAGAGTCTTTGGAAGCAAAGGTGAATGAGACCAAAGCGACAGTGAAATTCCAGTTGAAGAAGGTTCTGTGTATGGGTGTTGCTGTTGGTAACCTTTCCATGGAAGAGAAGCAGCTTTTCCAGAATGTGCAAATGAGCGTCAACTTCCTTGTCTCGCTTTTGAAGAAGAATTGGCAAAATGTATAATCTCTCTGCTACCTCTGAAAACAACTTTAATCCCTCTCCTAATATTTCTCTGGTCTCATATTGATTTGAATCTCTGTGCAGGTAAGGTGTTTGTACTTGAAGAGCACCATGGGACCACCACAAAGAATCTTTTGAGCTCTCTCTTATCCTTCAATCTCAGAATTTTGCATTGTGTTTTTGTTTCAGAAATCTGTGCTTCTTGGGATATGGTTTGGATTGATATTAGCAGTTGCTTTTGGTTGACGATCTATGCAATATTCGGTTCAGTTATCTTTCTATTATTGCAGTTAGTATGCTTTGATTAGTTTGAAAAATCCTCTCAAAACTTGCAAACTTAAATGCTCATCCCTTAAATACCACAAATACAGTATCTCTGACTGATTGAGCTTAAAAAGTTAGAGAACAAAACTTAAATATTTTTGTTTCTTCTATGTTTCAACTTCTATTACAACTTTGCAACATTTACTTTGTTCTTATTAATTATTATCTTCCTCGTATTATCGCTTCAGCCGTCCGCCTTTCATGAGAACCTATTTCAAACTGGATCTTTTCCATCTTGCCTTTTTTCTATACGAATAAAACTTGTTTATTTCAATCCAAACAATCACAAATAATTCAAATATTATACATGAATTTTATTAAAATATATAAATTAAAATCGACGTTAGTCAACTGTTTATTATGCTGACTCGGATTGAGTTATGTTTTAAAAACATGTTAGTCCATTACAATTAAAATTTATATAATATTGTTTTCAAATCTAAAATAAACACATAAAAATGTATTCTTAATCCCAAAATTTTATGTTTTTTTATTAAAATTATGAACATATGTCATTGTTTAACATCACAAATTCCATATTTAATCGTCTGAGTAACAAAAAAAAGTTGTTTATTTTTATACTTGCAATAAAAAAATAATCGAAATATGTAAAAATTAAACAGATGGAGAGTAATCAGATGACTGATTTTTCAAAGGGATTAGTCATTAATGGAGGCGGATGGGGTGTGTCTAGCCCCTAGGCGGGGAGTAATCACAGTTAGGCGGGGATTTTTAGTTAAAAATTATACGTTTAGAGTAAATTAAAATTTTGTTTAGAGTAAATTAAAAATTATATGTTTAATTTGCATATATAATCTAAAATAAACAACGAGGAGAAAAAAGAATAATTTTATTTTAGTTTTATTTAAATTTAAAATTTTAGAAAGAGTGAATTCATTTTTTAATCAAAAAGATTATATATTTTGCATATATAATCTAAAACTGATGTTACTGGTACGAAGAACGCTTTGGTCGGGTGGTAGAAAACTTGCTCTCTATGTCAATGGGTGAGAGATTCAAATCTTAGAGAGAACATATTTTAAAAAAAAATTGACCAAAACGACGTCGTTTTAGTATATGATGTCACGTCAGCAATCCGACCGTTATGTTGATTTTGATTTAGGTATTTTAATGAAATTCATATATATTATTTGAATTTTGTTGTTATTCGGGTTGGGATAGACATTATAATTTTGTTCGTATAGAAAAGGGCACGATGAAAAAAATCCTGTTTGAAATAGGTCACTCTCCCCTCGTTGACGACCCATGTGTGAATAGTTTCTTGACATAAAACAAAAGATCGATTTTAGCCACTTTCATTCTTGTTCTTTGATTCCTTCTGTTAAACTCTCTCAAGAATTCAGATAGTGGATTGCAAGCAAACGCCTTGGCGAGATTTTATATTTTGGCTTTTAATTGAATTGTTCTGTAATTAAGTTTTCTTTACATTTCGTATTTCGTTTGGTTTAATCACAAGATGAAAGGTGTGTTTTGCATTATGTTGTATGGAAACATAAACGGATACGCGGAAACAAAGAGTAGTAAGACGCATACAATAGGTAGAGTAGTTGAGGCCTTAGCGACGTTCATTTTGATTCACATGACTATTGAATCAAACAATATAGATTTTAGGAAAACTTACTTAAACCTTTATTGCTTTAGAAACTAACTCAAAAGTAAAGCTTTTCTTGATCTCTCTAATCTCTTATGTTATGCCACACCTTGGCATCTCCATATCTATGGAGAAGTTTTAACCAACTCCTACTCACATTAGGATTACATATTTAGATAACTCCTAAATATCTTATCTAATCTTAATCCTTTATAGAAACCATAACTAGGTAGGATTAGGAAAACTTATAACTCAAGCTATTTTCTCCTTCTTCAAGCTTAGATCAACATTCTCCCCCTTGAGCTTGAACTCATTCTTTGACATATCTTGAACTCCAACAAGATCTCTCGTTACCTTGAACTTGATTCTTCCTAGTGCCTTTGTTAAGATATCCGCCTTTTGCTCGCTCCCGGGTACATGCTCAACTTCTACTTGCTCATTCTCAACACACTCTCGAATGAAATGATATCTAGTATGTATGTGTTTGCATCGACCGTGAAACACTGGATTCTTAGTAAGTGCTATTGCCGACTTGTTGTCTATACGAATTGTCACCTTCTCACATGCCTTCCCCGTAACCTCGCCGAGAAGCTCTTGAAGACATATTGCTTGTTTCGCAACTTCGGTAGCTGCCATGAATTCTGCCTTGCAAGATGATAATGCTTCTGCCTTGCAAGATGATAATGCTACAGTTTCTTGTTTTTGAGAACACCAAGTGATGGGACAATCATTAAGATAAAATATATGTCCGGTCGTGCTCTTGCCATCATTCACATCCACATTGTGGCTGCTATCAATATAACCTACTAATCCTGTATTGTTTGCCCGCTTAAATACAAGACCATGAGCAAGAGTTCCTCGTAAATACCTTAAGACTTGCTTCAATGCTGCTCCATGAGACTTCTTTGGTTCTTGCATGTATCTACTCAATACACCAACACAATAAGGAAGATATGGCCGTGTATGAAGTAAATACCGATGACACCCAATATTCCTTCTATACTCTGTTCCATTGATGCTTTCTTCTTCTTGAGCCTTGGATAACTTTAAGCTCGTGTCCATAGGACTATAAACTACATTACAATCTTCCATTCCAGCCTCTTGCAAGATTTTTGATGCGTATCTTTCTTGTTTTAGCACAATTCCTTCTCCATGTTGAATTACTTCAATGCCGAGATAGTAAGTCAGTCTTCCAAGATCGCTCATCTCGAATTTAGCTGCCATTCCTCGTTTGAACTCGTGTATGACGCTTAAGTTAGATCCCAAGACAAGCAAATCGTCCACATATACAGCCACCAGTAGAAGATGCTCTTTCTCTTGCTTCCGATATAATGAGGGTTCTTTCGAGCACTTTACAAACTTCAATTCTTTGAGAATTTTATTCAATTTATTATTCAAAGCTCGTGGTGCTTGTCTCAGCCCATAGAGTGCTTTCTTTACCTTGTACACCTTGTCCTCTCTTCTTTTAACCACAAATCCTTCCGACTGGGCAACATAAACTGTTTCTTTCAACTCTCCGTAAAGAAACGCAGTTTTTACATCAAGATGATGCACTTCCCAACCATTCAAAGCCGCTATAGTGATAATGAAACGAACTGTTTCAATTCGAGCTACCGGAGCAAACACTTCATCAAAATCTATGCCATGTCTTTGTACATAGCCCTTCGCGACAAGTCGTGCTCTGTATTTATTTATGCTGCCATTGGAGTTGCGTTTAATCTTAAGAACCCACTTTAATCCGATTGGTTTAATTCCGGCTGGGAGATCCACTAAATCCCATGTTTTGTTCTTTGTTATCGACGATATCTCTTCTTCACACGCATCTCTCCATACTTTCAGTTCCTTTGCTTCATTAAAATCCCAAGGTTCTTCGTCTAACGCCAGAAGAAGACATTCACTTTCAAGTTCTGGAAAGAGAACGTAATCGTCTAAGTATTTTGGCTTTATGCTCTGTCTTGTTGATTTTCTTAACAGTGGAGATTGCTGCTCATGCGTGTCGATTTCTTCAACTTCAAGTCTAGAATTATCATTTTCCTCATTATCGACATCTTCTTCTTTGTTTATTTCTGCTACTCTGTTTTCCCTGTTTCAATATTTTCCTCTGCTTCTCCTGTGTCATCGTTATTTCGTAAGCCATTATTTCCAAATTCTCCAAAGCTGAATTTGAACATACCAGGAGCATCATCTAATTCTCTTCCTGAATGATTCCACTCCACTTTTGGTTTCATAGAATATCACATCTCGACTTACTATTATTTTTCGATTTGTCGGGTCAAACATTTCGTAAGCTTTAGATCCTGGTTCAGTCCCTAGATGGGCTCGTGATCGATCATCTAATTTTTTCAGATGTGGAGTCTCAAACTTTGCATAGCCAATACACCCAAACACGCGTAAGTGCTCAATGTCCGGTTTCTTGTTCTTGAAAGCTTCATATGGAGTTTGTGTTACTAATGTTCTTGTCGCAACCCTATTTATGAGATAAGTAGCATGCCTCAATGCTTCTCCCCATAGATGGTTTAGTATGCTCATATGTTTTAAGATACTCCTTGTCATCTCTAAAAAGTGTCATATTCCGTCTTTCAACTACGCCGTTTTGTTGTGGAGAATAAGGAGTTGTCAAGTGCCTCTTGATGCCAGAGTCATCACAGAACGTTTGGAACTCATGTGAGTAAATTCACCTCCTCTATCCGTTCGAAACGTCTTGATAGTAACCCATGTTTCTTGTTCAACTAGCGGTTTAAACTTCTTAAATTTGTTGAAAGCTTCACTTTTTTCTTTTAGGAGCATCGTCCACATGTAACGAGAGTGATCATCTATTAGCACAAATATATACCTGTTTCGAGCAGTTGGTGATGGTGTGATGGGTCCGCAAAGATCTCCGTGTATAAGCTCAAGTATTTGTGTGGCTCGGTACGAGGTTGCTTGGGGAAAAACTCGCCTTACTTTTTTTTCCAAGCAAGCATGAAGCACATGTCTCTTTTTCGATTTGAATGCTAGGTATGCCGATGACAAGTTCCTTTTTAACCATCATCTTCATAGTCTCGATGCTGATATGCCCCAATCTTGCATGCCACTTTGTTGAATCACTTGATGTCACGAGTTGTAAGCATTTAGTGTTCTCAACTTCCATGGGAACTTTGTATAGACTATTCTTTGATCTATTAGCCTTTACTAATAGTTTTCCATCTCGATCATACAATATTAGGTAGTCTTCTTTCATTCTAATGTCACAACCTGATTCTGTTGCTTGTCCTAGGCTAATATTATTGCTCCGTAAGTCTGGTATAAAATAGAAATCTACTAATATCTTTTGTTCTCCATTCTTGCTGATAAAGAGAATCGAACATTTGCCTTTAATGTCTATTCGAGAATCATCGCCAAACTTAACCTTTCCCGTGACCATCTCATCAATCTTGTAGAAATAATCTTGATTTCCAGTCATGTGGTTACTAGCCCCATTATCTAAGTACCAAACATTCTCTCCATCTGAATGTGTTTCGAATTTATTCGGTTTCACATTCCGTTCGTTGAGATACACCACCTCGTGCATCATTAACTCGTCAGCCTCTTGAGTCTCTTTGTCCTCATTCTCGTGAGCTTCTTAAAGTTTAAGCAGCCTATCAGGACAATTTGAAGCGTAATGTCCTGTCTTATCACACCGATAACACACAATATTGGATTCATCTCTTCCTTGTCTATAGCCTCCGTTTTGTTGGTTGTTCCAGCGACCGCGTCCTCTCTCGCGTCCTGCAAACCATCCTCCTTGTCCTCTTCCTCTTCTAGCGTCATAGTTTTCTTGATAGGACTGTGAGTCCTCATACATAAGTTTGCTTTGATCGTCTTGTTATCTTCTTCATCACAAATTCTTTCTTCATACGCTTTTAATCTTCCAACAATATCTTCAAAGCTTGTTGTATTGAGATCAAGAACTTGTTCAAGAGCAGCAATGATGTGTATGTATTTTCTCCGAGGTAAGCTGTTTAAGAACTTCTTAACAAGCTTTGGTTCTTCGATTTTTTCTCCCAAAGATGCTGATTTGGTAGATAATTTCGAGAGCTTACAAACAAAATCATCAATTGTGTCAGTTTCTTTCATCTTTAATCTATCAAATTCAGCTACCAAAGTTTGTAATCTAGCTTCTTTCACCCTATCTGCTCCTACATGTCTTGATTTTATCGCGTCCCAAACAACTTTCGCGGTTTCGAGGTTTCCGACTTGGAGGATTAATGATTCTGGTATGGATTGGAAAAGAAGAGCTCTGGCCATGTCATTCTTGTCTCCATCATCGATACCAGGTTCGATTGTCTCCCATACTTTATGAACTCTGAGCACCACTTTCAACCGCATAGACCACACCGTGTAGTTGGTCATGTTGAGCATCGGGCATTGAATAGATGACGGACCACTCTCTTCAACTTTGCATGCTGCTACTATTATATCTCTCATGTTTTGGCTTCACGTGTGCGACTCCTCCTGCTTCGTGTTGTCTTCTTCGCAATTCCTCTCAACGAGTTTTGTTGAGTCTTGGTACTTTTGACGCGACTTGGCCGAATGCTTTGGATGTTTGATTCAATTTGCTCTGATACCAATTATTGAATCAAACAATTTAGATTTTAGGAAAACTTACTTAAACCTTTATTGCTTTAGAAACTAACTCAAAACTAAAGCATTTCTCGATCTCTCTAATCTCTTATGTTATGCCACACTTTGGCATCTCCATATATATAGAAGTCTTAACCAACTCCTAATAACATTAGGATTACATATTTAGATAACTCCTAAATATCTTATCTAATCCTAATCCTTTATAGAAACCATAAGTTAGTAGGATTAGGATAACTTATAACTCAAGCTATTTTCTCCTTCTTCAAGCTTAGATCAACAATGACGCCGCTGTACTTGAACACTTAGACATTTTGCGTTTGTATCGAGCTCAATCACTTTCTTGAAGCCGGAGCAGCACGAACCCTCAGGTTTATCCATTTCACTTTGGATCATCACAAAAGACAAAACATCCTGCCATGTTTAATAGATAGAAAGAGGAGAAGAGATACTGCGGTGGAGAAGACCAACATTATCTGAATCGTTACTCGCCTGGTCACTGATTCGAAGTGAGAGAGAACGAAATTGAGAAATGTGGTAGAGTAAGCGAAATGGATGTGTCAAATATAGCTTTAATGTTTTTGGAAGATAGTTGATGATATAATCTTGAGTTATTTCAAAACAATATTTGTTAACAGAAACGTGTTGTAAGATTTAATCCTACATTAGTAATATCTATATTTTAACATATGTGAATAATATTAGCGTAAGTACGACATATAAAAGTCCTGATGAATTTTATGAGTTATCAAACTCTGGTACATAATGATGATAAAAGAAAAAGAAAAAAAAAACAGAGTATTTGCCTTTAATAGTTTTTGAGTGCCAAAAATCTCCACCAATAATATTTGACAAAACTATTATTTTGTCTTTAGTCACATTATTGTTTTTCTCCCGTGCAGAGCACATCCTAACTAGTTTGTTTGCTTTCGTGTTTAAATTTTCGTATTTTAAATGAACAATGTTCAGGTGGTTATGCATATAACGGTAGTAAAACTCAGGGGCGGAGCTAGCTAACGAGTAAGGGTGTCATATGACACCCATGAAATTTTAATTTTGGTGTATTTTGTTGTTAAGAACTTTAAATTAATATTAATCCAATTAGTATATTGACCCCTATAAAATCAATTCTTACATTTTGACCCCTATGAATAAAACTTTTGGCTCCGCCACTGGTAAAACTTGTTGATATTTTGTATTAGATGAAATGGTGAATAATCAGATATATGGTTCAACAATTAAACGTTAGTTACTAGACATTACGAGAGGAGAAGATGTGCCAAATGATGCAAAGCTTCGTCGGTTTGTGTCGACATAATAGTTTAAAGAGAATTAGAGAAACACAAAAATTGATTAAGGAAAAATAAAATAAAGATTACACGTTCTTAGGGTAGGTCCTAAGCGCTGCATATATGTCCAGTGGCGTTGGTCAAGGGGCACCCATTGCAAGATTGTGGCAACTTCTCACTTTGACCTTTGGTCTCACTCATCCATCAACAAAAAGCCATTACGTAACGTAACTATTCTTTATAATACTTTAGTTTTCACAATATATCACATATTGATATACAAAAACAATTTGTTACTTGTACTAGTCATGAGTTGTAGTGTCGTTTCCGTGTTACCCTCTAAAATCAAATATGAATTTTTTTTTTTTGTTGTCAACAAATAATGGAACTATTTGAGAAAAAAAAACAAATGGAACAAATTATTAAATTAAAATATTTTTTTTCTCACACAATAAAGTTATAAAGAACTCATTATATATATTTATATTTTTGTTAGAATGTTAAATTTATTCAAATAAAAATATAATTTACAAATCATTGGTTTTGTCCAACTATCTGTAGATATTTTTGTATAAGAGATCATTTATGCATGAAAAATTATTCCAACTTTCTTAGAATAGTATCTTTAATTTATTTATATTTAAAAATTATTTCATATTTTCTATTTCTAAGATTTTCTAGGTACATATATAAATAATAAAATATCAGACACGTCTATATCAATATGATATATGTCGTAATTATAAGTTATTATATGCACTACAATGTCAAAATACATTAAAATACGTATCAAGAACCTACGTTATAAATTATACATTCTTCACAAAACCAATCAATTTTTTAAAATAATTATTATTTCTAAATATTAAAACTTTAAAAATGATTTCCTAGATAAATAATTAAATATATGTCGTACATGTACAAATTTGGTATGTATTTAATTGACTTATTTTAATTCTGAAATAGCAGAAAAAGAAAGAAAAAAAAAAGAGTAAGCCGTCTGAGCTCTCAGGTGGTGGCACAAGTTGGGCCGTCACGGGCTTCCAAAAGCCACACGACCTTCCCCTTTTTATATTTTGCTTTCACCTCTCTCCGATTCCACCAACCCTCTCTTTCTCTCTCTCTCTCTCTCTCGCACTCTCCGCCTCCTCCCTTCCCTATTCTCTCTCTCTCTCTCTCGGTATGTTTCATCTTTCAGATTCTTCTCTTATTTGACTTTGATTTTTGTTTCTTTCTTATGTCTCTAGAGTTTGATCTGATGATCGATGTTACTTGTTTGTTGTTTGTTGTCTCTTTTTTTAATTGACTTCTTGTGGGGACAAACTTCAAATATCTTTCGATTTCGTTTTCTTACTCGTGTTCTCTATGATAGTGACCGATTTGATCTTGTATTATTCCGATGCTGATGCTAATCGTTCTCTTAATTGCAAAATTTCTTGATTAGCATGATGTAATGAGTTATTTGATTTACAAGTAGTTAGTTATTTAGTCATGTGTTGGAGCATCGAGTGAAGGTCTAATATAGCTTTTAAAGCTTGCATCTTCTCATTACGCTCCGTAAAGTATATTTTCACATCATAGTTTGCTATTGGAACTGATTCTTTTTTTTTGGGTTCTAGTTTCCATTGCTACTTGTGATGCACATTTTTTCTCAGTTTTGGTTCTTTTTAGTACACATTTTCTTAGATTGGAGAGATCTCATTACCATGTTTTCTTAGTTTAATCATGTGTTATCCTCATATGATGTTTTTTGGATTATTTTCTAATGAGTGGTATCGATGAAACTTGTCTGTCTATGTATAAAAGATGATTTAGGTTTCTGAAAAAGCAGATTGATTTAGATTAGCCTTGATTAATGATGCAATAAACCCTGAACTGTAAAAGTTGTGAAAACGCAGGTGATAAAAAAGAATGGCGACCGTGCGAGTTTCATCCACTAGCATGACCAAAGCGGTTCTTAGAAGCCAGTCCACTAACAAGCTCATTGCCAACAAGAGCTACAACTTATCCGTTGGTTCGACCAAAAAGGTTTCAAGATCGTTTGGCTTGAAATGCTCAGCGAATTCTGGTGCCACAATGTCTGCGGTATACAAGGTCAAGCTCGTAGGACCCGATGGCCAAGAAAACGAATTTGAGGTCCAAGACGACCAATACATCTTGGATGCAGCTGAAGAGGCAGGAGTTGACTTGCCTTACTCTTGCAGAGCCGGTGCCTGTTCCACTTGTGCTGGTCAGATTGTATCGGGCAAAGTTGACCAGTCGGATGGTTCATTTCTCGAGGATAGCCACTTGGATAAGGGTTATGTCTTGACGTGTGTGGCTTACCCACAGTCAGACTGTGTGATCCATACCCACAAGGAAACTGAACTCTTCTAAGTCTGGATCTCTATTTGGTTTTGATGCAAATTGTTATTTGAGTGATGTTTTTAGTTATTATTATCAGTTTCGTTCTACGAATTTGTGGTTTAAGGTATGCATTTGTATGAAAATGACTCAAGATATGCCTTTTAGTGTTCATGAATCGTCATTGGGTCGCAACTGGCTAATAAAATGGTTAAGTTTCCAACCAACCATTCTGGTTTTTAATTGGTTTAGTGTTCATGTTGTTTTCTTCTCCTCTCTGGTACGGTTTCTTCAATTATATATTGCCTTGTAAACATTGACAAAATTACTAAATTGAAGCAAGAAAAGTTGCTTAATTCTGACCTTTAAGCATGTAAGACATAATCCAAACAGAAGTGAGATGACCAAATCTGAAGAAGACATTATCATATAAGAGTCGATTTTTCCCAACCTTAAACCTAAATAAACCATGTCTATAAAATGCAAAGCCTAACTACAACTTTCATGAGAATAGATTCCTACAATGTTCAATGACAATGCTCATTTGCTCACTGACACCAAATGCCTGTAATAAAAGAAAACATGAAATATACACGAGAACTCTTTATGGATGTAAGAAACATATTGAAGATATCTAACCATTGATTGGTCATAGGATAATATGTGAAACTCAGGTTGAGTTTCATGTGGACTGCTGAATTGTCAAGAAAATACTGTACTAGTTCAACCCTAGTGCCCTCCCACAATCAGTTTCAGTTTGCAAATCGTGACACACTCCATAGTCGATGTTAAACACTGAGGCACCTTGGTAAGATCAGTTTGTATTTTCTGGCTCCGTTGAAACAGAAAAAGTCTTGCGAAACAAAACGAACTGAGCATACAATATATTTCAACAATAATATTACTTAGCCAAATTATAAGATCAAACATATTCTTAAAAGGCTAAGGGTTGGTCTTCGCGCTTTCTTTCTGGGGCTGGAAAGCTTGTCCTTCTCAAATCGATTCTAGCGACCATGCCTTCCTACGCAATGTCGTGCTTTAAGCACAAGATCTGGCAAGTGAGAAATTCTAACAAGATCAAAACTTTCTTGTGGAAGATTGTGGCAAAAGCTCTGCCAACAGGTAATTCAACTATCTTGTCGCGAGGTTTTGTTGCAGATGTAAGTTGTAAAATCTGTGGAATACGAAGATGTGTGTCATATCTTCCACCAAACCTGCAGATCTGTTATCCTTCATCCATGACGGATGTTTTGTAGGATGACCAACCAACCACCATCGGGACTGACCACCACCCCTCTGTATCCGTGGGTGCTTTGGTTCCTTTAGAAAGCATGAAACCAAAAGATTTTAACGGATCGAAGATTCACAGAGGAAGAAACAGTTCTTAAAGCAGTATTGGAAACTAAATCCTGGCAAGAAGCACAACAATACGTAAAAGCGTGAGAGGACCAATGCAAATTACTTGACGTTTACGTTAACCTAATGCAAACCTGTACAATAGTGTTGGCCAAAAATTGAAATAGTATTAGTTGCCAAAACGAATCCCTCATCGGATAGTTTTAAGGACATTATCTAGTATATAAGAAACATGAGTAATTAACTTAATAACCAATTGGCTATGTGGAGAGAAAGGCTTATGATTATACTTGTGGGATCATAACCCTTTGGTCCAATAGGGTTCATTCAATTAGCAAATGGGAATATATGATTCTATAACGAGAAGAACATCATAAGCCATAGCCAATTGATTTTGCCCTTTAAAACTCAAAAATAATATTTCCATCGAGAGAAGAGAGGGTTAAACTATTGGTGACAACAGTCAAAACCATATAATTAGTAGAAACTCACAATCATTATTATGCATTCGTATAAGCAAAAGCATGATATAAGCAACAAGATTGGAGTCACCAAAATACTTCCATCTTGAGAACGCGTATAAAAGACAAGTTAGTAATGCATGTACTATATAATATGTAATCATTGTCTCAAGGGGAAATACAATTCACATTCTATATTACATATATATTAGTATATAAAAGTTAATAATGGAGCAAAAGTTTTTAATAAAAGCGATGTTTTTTCTGCAACAAAATTGTAAATTATTTAAGCAAGTTAAGTGGAGCTCTTATTGGTTATTTTCAGTGGACTGCGTGGTCGTGACTAGATGATTCCTTCTCTTACCCATAATAGTTCACCACATATCTCATTATCTCCATCAAAATCATACTATTTCTAGATTTTATATAACCATTATTTTATATATTTTTTTAAAATAGTGGTTTGTTATCGTTTCTCTGTTGATGATCTTTTTTATAATATAGTTTTACACTTTTACTAGTGCGCTCTATGTGTTAGTCAACGGTTGTTTTATTGTATCAAAACTATGTGTCATGTGTGTAAAATCATTTATACACTGAGTGAAATTAGAAACACATAAAATATATAGACATAGAAATAAAAGAAACAAGCACACGTGAGTGGATCAGGCGTTGAAGGCGGCGAGGTTTGGAAGGGCAGGTGACAGTAACAGAGAAAGGCGGTGATCTAGACGACATGGCCGGTCCCTGAGATTCACGCCTCCTTCACCATATATAATTACGACGCTACATATATTTTTTAATTCTTCATTTTCGTTTTATGATTTTATCAGATTACCATAACTGTTTACTCGATTATATTTTATTTTGAATATGATCAAAATTGTTGGTGACCAATATAATTAGTGGGCAGTACCGAATTCTGGACAAAAAAAATATCAGAGTACTACAAGACAACCACATAATATTTTTCTTCATTTAGCGTCGGTATGTCGACATACAATATATTTTACAAAAATTAATAATTTAAAAACTAATTTTATTAATATATAGATATTTTCATAGTTTCTAAACTGAAAAAGAGAACCCTAATAATTGAAGATTTTAAATGCTAGAAGTCACTATACCACAGAAACAATTGTTTAGTTAGTTCATTTGCCTTTGTCTGATCACCTCAAACTCTAAAACTTTTTTTTTTTCAAACTTTAAAATTTTCATTTCGAATTAAACTTAAGAAAGTTTTAAAAGACACTACAATGATGTTTTAAAATAACTTTGATCGTGTTTCTCTGGTAGAATTATTAACTCCTCGCAACTGATCTTCAACGAACAATTATGAATTGGAGAGTATAAGACTTATGGAAATTAAATATGAAGAAGAATTATAATCCTTGAACTCTATAGAAAAGATTGATCCAACATGCAACGAATTAATACACGTAAAAAAATCTGGTAGAGAGGGTCCACACGTTTGACAACTCGAGTTCTAAAGAGACGTACGTGTGTAATCTTGTACTTCTTACAATGCAGACGAATTAAAAAATCCTAATCATTTTACATAGTTAATACAAGTTTCTAAAATCAAATGTTTCTATTCTTGTTCAAGATAATAAATATATTATTACTTGTCTCTTTCAGTCTTCGATCTAATATGCAAATACACAACTTGATAAAATTATAAACTAGAAGATGATTTGTACGTGTGAATCGTGAAAGTTGCTTTTTGTTGAAGCCGCCAGTGGTTATGGAGTGTTTGAATTGAAAACCAGTTGGAGGAGAGTTTAAAAGTTGACCATTCTCAATCCCAATTTAACCATCGTTGTTCATATTTTTATAATGTTCGTCCCACATCCACATGTGAACAAAGGAAACGTCACTTTCCATGTCGGTAAAATCTCCTGATGTATTTAGAAAATAAAATATCTAATGAGTCACATAGGAAATGGGATCATACTATAACGCACTTGGATATTAATGACTGCAAGAACTGATATATTAATATCCCGTATAAGTTTTTTCCAAAATAGAGGTCAAATTGTAACGTTCATTGACGTAAGGAAAACAATCATTACAAATAACGTTTTCGTTGTAGGTAATTTAATATATATATATAGATATATATATATAACTATTTGACAATAGAATATTCAAGAACAGCTTGGATTACATTATTTGTGTCCATAAATCAAACCTACTTATTCCCCCATGATTTACATTCATCTAACAGAAGGAAACTAGCCGGATTCGTTATATATACTTGAGCTGTAAAGGCCATAAAGTAATCAATAATTAACCTTTATGGGTTCTTGATATAACCACGGTTCACTCAATATACAATGTCAAACTTGTTGCTAAAAAAGAGAAGAAAAGAGAGCATATACGATTTACCCCATTAACAGAAAAAACAACAAACATAGAAATATATACTACATTATTAAAGGAATAAAAATATATTGTAAACATAATGATATAAGTGTAGATAGAAATACATAAATGAGAGACACAATTGGTGCGAGCTTTTTGACGAACGCGGAAAGCAAGGACGAAGTAGAACAGTTGGGTCTTCCCAAATACCCCCGTGTGTTACTTAACGTTATATATCAAATACCCAAACCAACTCATTACAGAAAAAAAAAAGAAGAAGAAGAAGAGGAGGGGCTAAAACGACGTCGTAGAGGGAGATTCTTACCATGGCCACACATAGTCTCTCCTTCTTCTTCAGAGTTCTTCTCCTCTTCTTTCTTACTTCTCTCTCAGGTTTCCTCCTTCACTCTTTGTTTTGTTTTGTCTTTTTTTTTTAAGTAACCGCGGAGTTCGGACCGAGGAGCCATGCCATGCTTTTTTCCAAGAGCTTCCGATTCCGAATTCTGATTTTGTGTTTTTTTTTTTTTACAGAGAGAATAAAGGGGCAAGGTGTGGGAATCAACTACGGACAAATAGCTAACAACCTCCCATCTCCGGCTAGAGTAGCCGTGCTCCTCCGATCACTAAACATCACAAGAGTAAAGCTCTATGACGCAGATCCAAACGTTCTCTTCTCCTTCTCAAACTCACAAGTTGATTTCATGATCGGATTAGGCAACGAGTATCTTCAAAACATGTCAACAGATCCAACCAAAGCTCAAACTTGGCTTCAACAAAGACTTGAACCACATATCTCAAAAACTCGAATAACCTCAATCGTTGTCGGAAACGAAATCTTCAAAACCAATGATCATGTCCTCATCGGAAACCTTTTACCGGCGATGAAATCTGTTTACGCAGCTTTAACCAATCTTGGTTTAGAGAAACAAGTAACCGTAACTTCAGCTCATTCTTTAGACATTCTTCAAACCTCTTACCCTCCTTCTTCAGGATCATTCAAAGAAGAGTTCATACAATATCTTCAACCACTTCTTGATTTTCATTCTCAAATCAAATCACCTTTCTTGATTAATGCTTATCCTTTCTTTGCTTATAAAGATAGCCCTAAAGAAGTTCCATTAGAGTATGTTCTCTTTCAACCTAATCCAGGTATGGTTGATCCAAACACTAACCTTCATTATGATAACATGTTGTTTGCTCAAGTTGATGCGCTTTACTCCGCCATTAAGACTTTGGGACATACCGATATCGAGGTTCGGATATCGGAGACGGGTTGGCCTTCTAAAGGAGATGAGAATGAGATCGGAGCTTCGCCGGAGAACGCTGCGTTGTATAATGGGAACTTGTTGAAGTTGGTACAGCAGAGGAAAGGAACTCCGGCGAAGCAATCTGTTCCTATTGATGTTTATGTTTTTGCTCTGTTCAATGAGAATCTTAAACCGGGTCCGGTTTCTGAGAGGAATTATGGACTTTTCTACCCGGATGGTAAACCGGTTTACAATGTCGGTATGCAGGGTTATTTACCTGATATTATCTACACTTCAAGAGCAACTACAATCGAGGTAAATCCTTTTTCTTTTCTGTTATTATTAGCTTTATAATTTCTTTTGTTGATTTCTTCATTTTTATTTTTGTTTGTTTTCCAATTTCAGCTTTATCTAAATTGCTTTTCTATTAAATCGAATTTGTTCTGGCCGAAGTAATTGTTTTAAACTTTTGTTGACCCAAAAAAAAAATTTCTTTCAAATTCAGCCTGTTTTCCACTATTAAAAATACAATTTTTTTTTTGTTGTTTATTTTTGTTATTTAAAATTACATTAAACTTAAAACGAAATTCTAAAAAAAATCGTATTTTTAACTTCTTATTCCACATAGTTATAGTAAGATTATGTTGATATTATGTGGTATACGTATATTGTATATTACGTACTTACATATCAAATTAAATACCAACTAAGACCACATTTGTGTGAATCTATATTTAATATGTAGTGTACGCAATAGAAGTGACAAAATACGAAAGAAACGTTTATACAATGACACTACTTATATTTATACATTAAAAATAATTGAAAGAATAAATATAGAATACTCCTTAATTTTTTCAAGAAAAAATTCGCAATTATGTATGACAACTGCTTAGACATTTGAAAAGGTCTAAAAGTTGTTTAAAATTTTAGTAGTAGGTTTGGAAACAAAACATCAAAAGTTGTAATCTAGTGAAATTTCATTTAATCTGTAGTCAGGATATTTCTTCTATGTTATGATTAAAGTTTAAGCATATATGTAAGTGATAAGAGATTAATAATGTGGATGTTGAAAATTGTGCAGGTTTTGAATTGGTGGAGAGCCGTGATGGGTTTGGCTGTGGCTTGGTTGATACTCGATATGAGCGAGAAGATGAGGATGAGATAAGCTTTGCTTATGTCTTTGTCTCTTATAGGTTTTTTGTTTTGTTTTAATGTTATATAGGTGAGGTATACCATTCTTTGTCATGTATTGGATTCACAATAAAAAAAAAAATTAATTTATTCCTTAACTGAAAAAATGTTTTTACAATTTTTGATTAAATATGCTAGAAAGTATATGTGTGTATATGTATACAGTAAAACTTCTATAAATTAATACTGTTGGGACCGTGATATTTTATTAATTTATCGATATACTAATTGAAGCGAAATACTAATTTGGGACTGAAGAAATGTATTAATTTATAGAAGTTATACTATACCTTTTATAGATGTTCACTAATAATCAAATAGTTAAATACTATCCATCTAGTGATCCATATATAAACAATTCAATTTAACACAATAATTTTTTAACAACATATGTGAATTTTTGTTTATGTTGTTTAATGATTAAAAATTAAATACTAAATGTGGCGACAAAAAAAATAAAATTAAATACTAAATGTATCTATCTTGTGATCCACAATTCAAACAATCAATAAATATTTATGTTTACTTGCTAGCTCAATTATTTCTCTAGAACATTGAAAGCCAACTTAAGTGATTATGCTAAAAGTTCATGAGAATTTATATTTAAGTTTTTTACTGATAAATAGTTAAATACTAAATGTATCCATCTAGTGATCCACAATTTTCAACCAATCAATTTAAATATCTCTGTTTACTTTTTTAGCTCAATAATTTTTTTAAGCATTGTAAGCCAATTTATGTGATTATGCTAAAAGTATATGCTAATTTCAGTTAAAATTCTTTAATGATAAATAATAAAATACTAAATGTATCCACTAGTGATCCATAATTTTCAACCAATCAATTTCAATTATCCCTGTTTACTTTTTAGCTCAATTATTTTCTAAAACATTTGTAAGCCAATTTATGTGATATGCTAAAAGTATATGTGAATTTCTATTTAAGTTAGTAATGATACATAATTAAATGCTTAATGCATCAGTGATCCACAATTTAGCCAATCCACTTAAATATCCCTATTTTATTTTTAGCTCAGTTTATATTTTTTTCTAAAATATAATAAGCCAGTTTTTTGTATGTTACAAAATTAGTATGTTATTAACATATTTAAATGTGGGTCTCACCGCTTTTGGTTAGCTTCCACTCGCGATCATGCATGTGAATCATGTCTCGTGACTCGTAATATATAAAAAATGTTCCTCACAACTTCAGCTCCACAAAAGTTCAATAGTACCATCGACAAATAGATTAACGATATTGTCAAAAAGTCGGTTTGTACCATCAAAAATGTTTCTTCTCAAATAATTAATCTATTTCATTTCCACGCGATATGCTCTCCGGTCTCACCAGTCTCTAAACGTAATTATTAATTAATTTATTTTGTATATTTATAGTTTCTCAATGGGTAATGATGTAGTCTATAGTTGCGGAAACCTGTCAATTTAGTCGTCTTCGAAGCTCAAGTGGACGTTAATATAGTAGACCCAAATCTGTTTCTCTAATTTCGTTATTATAATTTCTTTTTTTTTTTAAAGTATTTGGTTTGAATATATCTGATAAGTGAAATAAATTGTAATCATATAGATAATGATCTTCCCATTATCAGTAAATGCTGAATAAAAAATTCATATAACTTAATAAATTAGCATGTAGATGTTGAGTTTTATGTTTCTGCAACCCAAAGTTTCAATACTTATTTTGTTTTAATTTCAAATCAATCATGTAGTCTTACTACTTATTATGATCAAATCAATGCCTTTGATTTCAGTTCATATTTCATAATAACTATATATATTTCCTCTAGAAGACCAAAATCCTCAATCTAACTTTTCTTAAAACTCTGCATACGCGGTTGACTAAATCTTTCATGTGTCATGGTTTTTGCGATTTAACTGTCCATCCAAGCTTTGATTCCTTTTTAGTAGTTTCGGAAATCCACGTCTGAAATTAACAATTCACAAATTTTCTCTAATTCACAAATTAACACTACTTAAAAAATCATCTCTTGGGCCATTATATAAAGAGATCACAACATAGAGGAAGGAGAGAATTGATTTCTGATATTTTTCTTTCTCTAAAAATAATTTCTGAGAAATTCAAAGTTGCTAGGGTCTCTGTACGGTGTCAATACAGAGATCGAAAGTTGTATCCTGCAAGATAGACGTCCACGAAACTACACATACCAACGTAGGGGCAAAATTCTGTCTTAGGAGATTGCTCAAGCAAGTCTCTATCATTCTACAATCTATTCACACAAACAAGAAGAAGAAAAAAATCATAAAGTTAGTTTCTAAATTTTGTATATTATTGTATTCTCTTGTTCTCTATAAGAGAAAGTAAACGTATTGAATACGTGAAACTGATTTGCATCTATAATTTCAACAACATTCTAAGAAAGAATTACCTCTTCTTCTCATCTCTCTGGTTGTTTGAAATTGCTATATAGATTAATCTGCTGCGATTGTGAAAAATCACATTGTGAAGCCTTTTGTTTTTCAGGGAGTGGATTTCAAAAGATGACAACAAAAGATGTTGTTTTATCTCACAACGTTGAATCTGGCACAATGCTTGACTTCAGATGGACCGGAATTACATGTTGAAGGTGACATTCCTGATGAAGTCATCAAGGCATCAGAGGCATGGACACAAAACAAGTTTTTGTGTAAGAATTACATTTTTAATGCCTTGGACGATTCTCTCTACGATGTTTATCAAATTTTCCAAACTCTAAAACAATTGTGGGAATCGTTAGAGAAAAAATACAAGTCCGAAGTTGTAAGTGCTAAAAAGTTCATCGTTAGAAAATTCTTAAATTTTAAGATGAGTGAAACCAACTCTGTGGTGAAACAAGTGGAGGAAATCCAAATTATAGCTCATGAATTGAAGGATAATGGTATGGGGCTGAATGAAGTAAAACTGGTTTCTTCTATTATTGAAAAATTGCCTCCCACTTGGAAAGACTTCAAGATTTATTTGAAGCACCTAAGCGAAGACATGAGTCTCGAGCAAATAATTCTCAAGTTACGTGTCGAAGAAGAAAATCGTAAGAACAAGAGGTCTGAATTTTCTTCTATGGAAGTAAAGGTCAATGTAATTGAGGAAAACAATTCCAAATTCAAGGGCTTTAAGAAGAACAAAAATGTTAAGAAAACGTTAATTCAACCAAAGGGCTCTAACTTTAAGAAGAAACCACAAGGTGCTTGTTGGGTGTGTGGAAAGCCTGGAGATAAGGCCAAGGACTGCCACCATAAAAAGGAAGGATCTTTTGTTGGAGACGTCAATAATGCAAACCTTGCCAAAAATCATTTTGTTGATGTATTCTCAGAGGCAAACATGATGACTAACTCCAATGATTGGTGGGTTGACACTGGTGCAACAAAGCATGTGTGTTCTGACGTGAGTATGTTTTCAACATATGAACAAGGTTCTGGTGGAGAAAAAATCTATATGGAAAATGCTAGCACTGCTACAATTGAAGGGAAAGGAAAAGTGGTTTTAAAACTCACTTCTGGAAAAGAACTTGGACTTACAAACGTGCTCCATGTCCCTGTGATTCGAAAGAATCTGATTTCGGGTTCTCTTCTTAGCAACAAAAGCTTTAAGATTGTATTTGAATCTTATAAGGTTGTACTCACTAAAGGTGGGATGTATGTCGGGAAAGGCTATCTAAGCGATGATCTTTTCAAACTGAATGTTGTACCGATTATTAATAAAAACGCAGGCAATAGCTCTGCTTCTGTTTACTTGCTTGACTCAAGTAATTTATGGCATGCACGAATGGGACATGTCAATTATCGTTCTTTATAAAGGATGATGAATTTAGGATTGTTACCAAAACACAATCTTAATAATATTAAAACAAACAAATGTGAAGTTTGTGTAGAATTAAAATACTCACAGAACTTTTACAAATCTGTGGAAAAATCAAACATGTTACTTAGTTTGATTCATAGTGACTTGTGTGATTTTCAATCAACTCCAAGTCGAGGAAGAAAGAATTATTATATTTCTTTTTTTGATGATTATAGTATAAGTTTTGCCGTATCTATTTGATTGAAACTAAAGATGAGGCTTTGAATATGTTAATGAAATCCAAAACAGAAGTTGAAAATCAATTAGATAAGAGAATAAAGATTCTTAGATCAGATCGTGGTGGAGAATACAAATCAAATGAATTCTCAGATTTTTGTTCTACCCATGGAATCATTCATCAAACTAAGTCACCATATACTCCAATGCAAACTGGAGTTGTCGAAAGAAAAAATAGAACGTTAAAAGAAATGATGAATTACATGATAAACAATTTGGGTGCACCACTTAGCTTATTGGGTGAACCTATTCTTACGACAAATTCATTATTAAATAAAATTCCTCATAAAAAGAGTGATAAAACCCCATATGAATTGTAGAAAACAAAACGCCTTCATATAAAAATGTAAAAGTGTGGGGCTGTCTTGCAAAGGTTCAAGTACTTTTACCAAAGAGAACTGTTATAGGACCAAAAAACGGTGGATTGCGTTTACATAGGTCCTGCAAAAAACACTGTTGCATACAGATTTTTAGTTTATAAATATGATAATGCTGAGGTAAAAGTAAATACAATTATTGTATCAAATGAGGTTGAGTTCTTTGAAGATGTATTTTCATACAAAGAGTCACGAAATATGAGTACTAAACGAGTACGTGAGGTTGGTAAAATTGCCTCAAAGGTTCAAGAAGAAGAACATGAACCAAGAAGAAGTAAAAGTCTCTAAAGATCTTGGTACAGATTTTATTACGTACTTGAGTGAATATGAGCCACAAACTTATAAGGCTGCAATTGAATCTTCAGAAGCATCTTATTGGAAAGAGGCGATTCAAAGTGAAGTAGAATCCATTTTGAATTGATTTACCACCTGGAAATAAACCAATTGGACATAAATCATTCACAAAGAAGTTTAGACCTGATGGAACAATTGAGAAATATAAAGCAAGACTAGTGGCGAAGGGATATCGTCAAAAGGAAGGTCTTGATTTCCTTGATACATATTCTCCAGTCACAAGAATTACTTCCATCAGATTGCTAATAGCTATTTCAGCCATATATGATCTAGAAACTCATCAAATGGATGTTAAAACAACATTCTTAAATGGTTAATTAGATGAAGAGATATATATGGAACAACTTGAAGGTTTGTAGTGAAAGAAAAAAAAAAAAGTTTGTAAACTTATGAAGTCCTTGTATGGACTTAAGCAAGCGCCAAAACAATGGCATGCGAAATTTGATAGTTCAATAAAGTCGTATGGTTTTACCATAAATGAATGTTACAAGTGTGTTTACATTAAGAAAGCTAAAAATGATACTATCATTTTATGTCTATATGTGGATGATATGTTGATAATGGGAACAAGTAAAGACATTATTAACTGCACAAAGAAAGTGTTGAATGACAATTTCGAAATGAAAGACATGGGATTGGCTGAATTAATTCTTGGAATTAGAATTAAACAAGAATCAAATGGTTATTCACTTACTCAATCTCATTACGTAGAGAAAGTTCTAAAGAAATTTGGTCATTTTGATGATAGACCGGTAGTTACTTCGTTTGATCCAACTTACAAGCTTTCAAAGAATGAAGGGGAAAATGTGTCTCAATTAGAATACACACAAATAGTTGGAAGCCTTATGTACATTACAAATTGTACAAGACCATATTTAACTTACTCATTGAGTCGATTAAGTCGATATTCAAGTAATCCAAATAGAGAACATTGGAATGCTTTGATTATAGTATTGAGATACTTAAAGCACACTATGAATTATGGTCTATATTTCACAAAATTTCCTCTTGTGTTAGAAGGATATAGTGATGCCAACTAGATCTCGGAAAGTACAAATAGTAAATTCACAAGTGGTTATGTGTTTACACTTGGTGGTGGTGTTGTATCTTGGAAATCATCTAAACAAACGTGTATTGCACGTTCTACAATGGAATATGAATTTATCGCACTCGATAAAGCTGGAGAAGAAGCCGAATGGCTTAGGAATTTTATTGAAGATATTCTTCTATGTCCAAAGCCGGTAACTGCACTGTGTATTCATTGTGATAGTATGACTGTCATAAATAGAGGTAAAAATAAAATTTACAAAGGCAAGTCAAGGCATATTAGACGAAGACATGCCACAATACGATAATTCTTTTCCAATGGGGTGATAGCATTTGATTATATTAGATCAAAGGAAAACTTGGCTGATCCTCTGACTAAAGGCCTTCCTAAAGAGCAAGTCGTATTCACTTCGAGAGGAATGAGTCTCAAGCCAACACAATGAGTCACCACTTGGCGGAAACCTAACCTAGCAACATTGGAGATCCCATGGTTTAGGTTCAATAGGCAAACTGGTTGAGGAAGACTCAAACTAGTATGTACACATTTCTCATTCCTATGAAGTAATAATGTGTTTCTATTGACGATTAAGAGATGAATACTTTATTCTTAATAACGTTAATAGCTTTAAAAAAAAAAGTGAGATAGAATGGGCTATCTTTAATTAACGTTACCTTATGAGAGTGGTGTCGGACCGCACCTATGAAAATTGATATGGCTAAATTCTCTAGAGCTCTCACGAAGTCGGGATATGTTCTGGACCAAAATGAACACAACCATATAAACCAGAAATGAGCTGATGAAGTATGTGTTTCACATATTGTTTCGGTTTACTATAACATGTGGTTATTTCAAGATTAGAGTTCATTACCCACAAAATAAATACGATAAGTTGTTACTAGGATAGATGATATATTATTGTATTCTCTTGTTCTTTATAAAAGAAAGTAAACATATTAAATACGTGAAACTGATTTGTATCTATAATTTCAACAAGAAAGAGAAAAAAATAAAGAAAAACTTTTTGAGACTGTTCTTTCTATCTTCTCATTAGCTGTGTATACCCATATATAATTTTGTGATTCGTGCAAAGCCTAACGTTGGATGAAATTTTTGTAAAAAGGAAAGTAAGACTAGTTTTTTTTGTGATATCCATGCAATGCGTTTTACCCTCTATAGGAAATAGGTTGATGGGTTCCTAACTATGCATGTGTACTATATTTACACACTTCCAATAATATATGCGTCCATGAAACTTCTTGCTCGATCTGCCATTATTACACATGCTTTTCCATTTTATAGTTTCGAATCTGATACGTTCGAGGTGTCACACTACCAATGCGGTACTTGGTGAAGTGTCAAGCTGTCATATAGTTTATTTTTAGGAAAAAGATGTTATTTTACTTCCAACTATTTCCTTTTTTCTTGTATCAAACTTTAATTCGAGGGATGTGAAGTCAAAGTATAATATTGATGAGTGCATATGCGTTTACGTATTCTTTGGATCTCTAAATTTTTCCACGAAGGTCTAAATACCCACACACGGCTGTCCTTCCTTTTTATGGTTTTATGTTTTCTACCTTTTTTCTTTCTCCAAACATAATTTATTCTATCCGTAAACTTATTCGAAGTCTATGTAACATTTTTGTATGAGTGTATCATACATCCACGATGGAAGATAATCCAAAGTAATAGAAGACAAATTTATATAAAAAGCGTGAACCATTGTATCTCCATAAGTGAATAGTTAAACTTAACCCAAAGTGAAATCATCGCTACATTGTTTTGATGAAAAATGTAAACGTGTGCCCGTTTGGTGTTGTTGACAATCATGATTAGTTCATGAACATCCTCTTCCAAGCAAAATATTATGAGTCATTTTTAACAATTCTTCCAATTTTGTAAGTTGATTTATAAAGTTCTATGGGATATTGTGACTGTCTTTTTTCTCTAGTGATCGGGCATAGCAACTGGCTAACAGCGATACTTTAATGCATAAATATATTTGTTAAACGAATATTCACAGGTGTATTCATATTTCAAATAGATACGAGTTTAGTAAGAAAACAAACATGTACATCACATGAAAGCAACATTATATATATATAGTTGGTGGGAGGTGGCTCTCAATATCATGCAAGTGTGGACCATCGTAGCCGTAAGTAGATACGGATTCATTAATGTGTTTTCTTTTTGGTCACATATTACACTCGACCATCCTCATGGCTATTGGCTAGGGTGTCAAAATAGTGGGTTCAAGATTTTTTTTAATGAGTCGTCCAATCCATATTCATCGATATATTCCGTGGGTCGCCAACTTATCTCTACCCAAACGCAAAACTATTAAACCCATTGGTCTTATAGGTATATGACTTATATGGGTTGGTCCATAAATAAATTAAATAATAAAATAAAAAACCAAAACATCCCATATAATTAAAAAGAAATTGAGAGTTAGTTATAAATTAAAAAAAATGTAACATATAACCTGAAAATTTTTATGACGAGAAATGTGGAAACAATAACTTCATTTGCTCAACTTTGAATTACATTATATATATTAGAACTAAGCTTATCACACATATGAGCGGCTTTTAACCGGTAACTTGTTTTAAGCAATTTATAATATTCTTAAATAATTTCTATTTTTTATATAATCGTGAGCTTGGATTAATGTTTTGAAGAGATACAAAACAAATAAATAAATTATAATAGAAAAAATTAACAAAAAAAAAAAAAGAGTACACTATCAAACATTATAAACTTAGTGTATAATGCATGGCAATAGCAATTTAGGGGGTGTATTGGACTTAGCATTTTAGAGGATTTGGTAGAACTTCAATATTTTAGACTTTTGAGAGATTTGAGTGAGTTTTTAAGAGATTTAGTTATTTGTTAGAGTTTTTATATATGTATATATATAATGATTTGGGATCTGGTGAGAATTTATTATTAATTTTGGGTCATTTTAGGATATTTTAAAACCAAAAAAGGAAAGTGATGAAGGCATGACTGCACTTAGCCAACTGTTCAAATCGGGAACTATTTTCGCAAAGTTATTAACCTTTGTCGTTGATTCTTTTCACAGAGATGCCAAGTTCTTCCTTAGCTTTATCCGCAAACATCTTGCATTGCGTTATAACGTCTTTGACATCTTTGTTTCAGGCTCAAAACATTTTTGAATACTCTGACTATATCGTCATTGACAGCTACAATGGCCACATAGGACTCATTTCAGAGAACCACCCAAGAATCATGATGGAGAAACAAGCAAGCTCCTTTGTATGATTTCCGTTCTCCGTCTCCATGGAAGCAAGGGCGGCGGCGGAACTATTATCATCCTCTTCTTTGGGCCTCTTCAAATCGATGGCGGATGATTCTTTAGCATCCATGGTTGTTGCTCTTCTAAATCTCCCTAAGAAACGCCGAGAGAAAGAGAAATGAGAGAGAGGAACTAGGGTTTGTGTGAGGTAAAGTGAAGCAGCATCGAGCATAAGTGAAGTTGGAGAGAAAAGAAGAAGAAAAACGAGCAAAAACAATTTCCGACAATGTTATTTTTTTTTTTTTTGAAATCCTTCAAAATTCTATATCTAGAGGTGTCATTTTTTGAATCATATTTTTTTATATAAAAAGTCACATGAAATATATTCTAGAAATCTTCTATGAAAAATTTTGATATTTTGAATAACAGTTGATTTGTTATGAGTTTTACAAATTGTTAATTGAATAACAAGTTATTGTGAATTAGTTTGAATGATTTTACATAAATTTCAAGTTCAATAACATATAATTTGTGAAGATTTTTAAAAATCATCAGCTGGATAATAGGTGATTCTAAGGATACTCCAAACTCTCTTAAAATACTAAGTCCAATACACGCACCTTAGTATACATTTTAATTTAATCGGATAATAATGGATTTTGGATATTTAGTGAGTTATGTTAAGGTTTTTGGTTATGTATTCTAAGTTATCTATTATTTGATCTATGGATTTTTAAACTCGTAAAAGAAATTAATAATAAAAACTTTGGAAAATAAACTAATATCACCCGTAAAACATATCTACTATAAATTGAAAATGAAATATTTTTGAATAAAACCATTGTTATGTATTTAATAACATAATACACAGTACCATTATGAACTTTTGTAGATCCTCAAAATTACTTATATTTTAGAAGAGTATTAAAAGTAAAATTACAAACGGAATCAAAATTTACAACATATATTTAAAAATATTACAAGAAAAGAAACATAAATTAGAGGAAAATTTAATACTCCCAAGAATATTAGATACACTTGGATTTAAATAAAAATATATAAGAAAATTAAAACGTATTCTGAAGCAATAGAATTTTCATTTTTTATTAAAAAAATAATTTAGTTTAAGATAAATAATTAATTTTCTCTTCAACGAATCTAATCTGTATATAATAAAAATTAATTAAATAATAATTTAGAGAATATTCGAGTAGAAGAAAAAAATAATATTTACCTTTTTATCATCTAGGATAAAATTTAATCCTATAAGCTTTTTTTCATGATAGTCGTTTTACCGAAATTAGAGGGAAATTTATAATCATAAATATATATAAATAAAATTTACGATAACTTCAGAATAATAAATAAAATAACATAAAATAAAATAAAAAAGAAGAGATGTTTTACCAATAGAATTAAGTTGAATTTAGGATGGTGTTTTTGAAGAAAATGTTTTGTTTGTTGAGAAAATATGAGACTACGTATTTGTTTATATAGAGTTTAATATTTCTAATTATTTTTTATTTTAGGATTATAAATTTTATTAATTATGGAAGTTAATTTTTTTAAAGAAAATAGTTATTTTTCTTATTTTCTTAAGAATTAGTAATTTGTATAATTCCCTTATAGAATTTATATTTGCTGAATAATGGTAGTTAATTTTATTATTTGTATAGTTTTCTTAGGAAAAATGATTACTAGCTACACCAACTATGAAACACTACATAGCCACACATATGAACTATCATAATATCATTTTAACTACACCAACAAACAAATTATGTATAGTGACATACACAAACTAAGAGATACTACATAACCACACATATGATATATCAAAATGTCATTCTAACTATATCATTCTAACTATATCAACATACAAATAATGAACAAAGACATATACAAAATATTAAAATAATAATATTTACACAATATATTATATATTTAGTAATTAAAACTAATATACTTTAGTTTAAGTAAAGAAAAAAATAAAAACACATATATAAAATCCAATTAGTTATTATGTATGAAAAGTAGTTTTAAAATATATAATAATCTCACATTTTAAACGAAAGAAAATATAATTCTTAAAAATAGTATTTATTTAGACAATTTGAGGCGCTAGGCGGTGCACGAACGCTTAACACCTAGCCGTATACGCGAACGGAGTAGATATCATATATATATATATATATATATATATATATATTATATTTATATAAAAATAATTTTTACAGAATATATCATACTCCCTCCGTTTCACAAAGAGTGTCGTTTTAAGGTTTTATTTTTGTTTCACAAAAGATTTTGTATTTCCAATGCATATATTTAGTAGAATTTCCATTTTTGTCCCTACTATTTTAATGTATTGACCAATTAAATAAATTGTATAATATATTAATTGAGAGCAAAATAGAAAATTTAAGTGTTTTCTTAATGTGTGAAAAAACCATATACGACACTCTTTGTGAAACAGAGAGAGTATATATAGTAATTAAAACTAATATATATTAGTTTTAGTAAAGAAAAAATAAAAATACAGATATAAAATCCAATAAACTCTTATTTACAAAAAAGTAGTTTGAAATATATAATAATCTTACATTTTAAATAAAAGAAAACATAGTTCTTAAAAATATTAATTTAAGAAATATTTAATTATATAATTTTTTCTTATTTTTTAACTGCTGCCTAAAATCCGTCAAGGATCCGCCTAAACCGCATAATGTCCGCATGTACGCTATTAGACGTTCGAATTATTTGAAGCCGGGAAAACTATCGCATAAATGAAATTTTGAGGCGTCTGATATTAGATTGTATATATATATATATATCTATCTATCTATCTATCTATCTATCCTTCTAAGATATATATATATATATATATCCTTCTAACTATTTTTAAGAATTAGATTTTCTTTTATTTAAAATGTGAGATTACTATATATTTCAAAACTATTTTTTCATACATAAGAGCTTATTGGATTGTATATCTATATTTTTTTTTACTTAAACTAAAGTATATTAGTTTTCATTACTATATATAAAATATATTATATAAATATTATTTTTAATACTTTGTGTATGTTATTGTGCATTATTTATTTGTTGGTCTAGTTAGAATGACATTTTGATAGTTCGTATGTGTGGGCTATGTAGTGTCCCATTGTTCGTGTAGATAAGAATCATTTCTGTTTTTTTTTATAATAATCTTTGACATTCATTTTTGATACGTATGAATCTATAATTGATAAACATGACATGTGTCGCGATTTTCTTATAGAATTTCCATTTGCTTAATAATGGTAGCTAACTATCTTTTTTATTTTTTTCTTGTAATAATCTTTGACATATTTTTTATTTTTGACATGTGTCAGAATCTAGAATCGGTAGACATGACACGTGTCGCAATTTTGTGAGTTACTAACTTTTAAAATCATACTTTATATAATACTAGATTATGTCCCGCATATACGCGAGTTAGAATGTAATATCTTAAAACACGTTAAAAACTAAAATTTTAGAAAATAAAATAACTTGTAAAATATATACACTATAGATAAAAAAAATTAGACTTTTAAATAAAACCGTTGTTATGTACTTTTTTCTGGGCAAATCTCATTCATCAATATCAATCGAATAAAAAGTCACTACAGAAATTACATAAACAAATTATTACATAAGCAGATATATGAGTCAGAAGATAGTTTAGAACAAACAAGTGAATTGACGATGTTTTTTTGTTGAAGTCTTACTCGCAAACATATTATTAACCTGTTACATTCCTTGTTAGTAACCGATATTTTTAGACGAATGTGCTTAATCTTCTTTTCTTCATCAAGACTTTTAGTTGCACTTCGCTTTATTAAACACATTGCTTCTGTTGACAGTTCTGAATTGTCGACAAACTAATACCAACACTTCCGTATCAGGGTCGTTTTGAAATTTTTTGATTTTAATGTTTTTCCAATTCGATATGTAGAAAACCATGTGTTTTTTAACAAAGTGATTTTTCCAGTAATTCCGGAATCAAAAACCCAAATGAAACCTCCATATCATAGAGTAGAAGGTCAATCACCGGTTAATAACCAAAATTTTCGCCGGTAAAGAGATAACTCACCGGAATAATCAATCTACTAAGATAGACATTACGGTTCCACTGAACCAATACGAAGATAGACATCGATGATATCATTGACGATGAAGAAGATGTGGTAAAAAAAACACATATTTGAAACCTTTGATTTGCCATGTATTACTGATAGAAAATAGAACTTTGCAAAAATTAGAAAAAAGAAATAACATAAAACAACAGTGATCGATATCGTAGAAACCGACGCCGACCAAATTGAAGAAGATTTGAAGAGTTGTGTTTGATCGCCTTAGAACATCTCCATCGGTCTTCTTGCTCTCACGATTTCTCACCATTAAAATAATATTACTTTTCAATATAATTTTATTAATGAAATAAACTTTAAAAGATAAAATGAAGAAAGCCAATCATATTAATACAACTGACCAGAGACGGTTCTCGGGGGTTCTTCAGCAAGAGATGATTCTATCATCTCTCCTCACCTTTTTTTATTTTATTTTTTAATCAGTCATTCGATTATTCTCCGTCTAAACTGATTAATCTCCGTCTAACAAGATTAATTTCTGTCTAACTCGATTAATCTCCGCTTAATCTTACATATTTCGATTATTTTGGATTGCAATTATATATATTATTTTTTATTATTCGAACGTCTAGATAAAGAGTTTCTGATGTTAAACAATAACTTATGTTCATAATTTCAATAAAAATCATAAAATTTTGAGGTTAAAAATATATTTTATGTGTTTACAGCAGTTTTAAAAATAATATTATATATAATAGATTAACATGTTAGAAAAAACATAAATTAGCTCAAAAACTAGTTGTCGATTAATTGTTGTTTAATCTCCTACTCCCTCTGTCTCATTTTAAATGTTGTTTTAGCTTTTAAATTTTGTTTCAATTTAAGTGTTGTTTTAAGTTTTCAATGCACATGTTTTTTTAAAATTTCTGTTTTATCCCTACTATTTTAATGTTTTGACCAATGAAAAAATTATTAGACAGATTAATTAGGGGTAAAACAAACACTTTAATTGTTTTCTTAATTTGTGTGAAAAAACCTAAAACAACATTTAAAATGAAACAGAGGGAGTATTAATTAAAATTAGCATGCAACGGGTAATTGGCGATCGATGGCTCACAACAGGTAGCTTCCATCAGGTAAGTGACGTCCGATGCGTGACCAATGTAAGTCAACATTCCCCTTTGACCGGTGAAATAACCCGATTTCAAACTGATTTTTGGTCGTTTTTCCTTCTCTTCTTCTCCTCCAAACTCGACTTCACTCTTCGCCCTTGGCCATTTTCGTTTTCAAGCTTTCTAAAACACCAAAACTCGAAATTAACTCTCTTAACTCTCGATTTTAAACCGAATTTCAATCCGTTTTCTCCTGCAAACTCTAAATTCCATTCTCTATTGTTTAAGCCCAGTTCCTGCTGCTTCTTTTGTGTCTTTCCCATCTAAAATCCAAGGTATGAACTCGCCTTATCTCTTCTTGTTTGAGAACTTGGAGCTTGTGGAAGAATACTCGATTATTTTGATTTTGTTGGTCGATTTTGCTACTTGGTTCGTTATAATGATGTTCATTGTTGTTATAATCGATTCTATGGTTGAAATTGGTTGGAAACTTGAGAAATTTTGAATAATTAGGGTTCTTGATTTGGGGAATAACAAATATTTTGGGGTTATTGAAAGTTTGTGGTTTCATGAGGTTGCTTTGAGTCTCTTGTGCTTATTTGTAGAAGACTAGCATGATTAAGGAGTGTTTGATCATGTTTCATGAGTTATAAGCTTGAAATTAATGAAGTGGAGTTATTGTGTTGAACTTGTTCTTGATCTTACACCGTTAATATTATTTAGCTTAAGATTTTTGGCTCTTTGCATCGTACCTACACTCTATTGATCCATTGAGATTGTTTGTTCATGGTTCATGTGTTTTTTTGATGAATGAAGAGATTTGGTGATGAACTTGTGAATTATATGATGTTGTGATTGGGTTTAGCTTGAAGCTTTGATGGTTAGAACTTGCAAGACTTATTGATAGGTCCTAGATTTCTTTGGAGAAAGCTTGATCATGACTCGTGTTGGTTTGAAGAATTTAAGTTGGAGATTCTTGTTGCTTAAAACATGAGAAGCTTATTGCACATATCGTGATATCTTGAATCTTTTGAGAAACTTATTCAAACCAATTGAATTGTTCTATAAATCCAAGATGATGAAAACCAAAGAACCTTCCGGACCTCATCTATCTCGAAAAGCTCCAACCAAAGGCAAAAGAAACAAGTGATAGTGAGAGTAAAGAGGATGTACCAAGACTTGTGAGAAGCAAGAGTAAAGGAAACGGAAAACCACAAGCTTCAAATAGAAGTGCTCCTAAGAAGAAGTCATCCGAGAAGGAACCCGAGAAGAATTCTACTTCGAAGAAGAAGCCTACATACACCGCGTTGTCGGACAAGCTAAAATCCATCACTTTCGTTCCAACTCGGTATGCGGACCAAACTCTTCTCCAAGATCTCATGTTCTATGACGATGTGGTGCTTCTCTTCGAGCACGTGTTTGAGCACCTTTTTCCTAATGGAGCACCCCGCTTGCAAGAATCCAACGCTTCAATTCCTCGCTTCATTGGAACTCCACTTTGATACGGCGGAAGATAATCTTTTGGGTAAAAATACTCACATTGCATTTCGGGTTGACGGAAAGGTATACAAGATCACACTTTAAGATGTCAACGCTATCTATGTGTTTAAAGAAGGGAGATACCACCGTTACACTTCGGGATTATTGGATGCTAAACTTGTTTGGATGGAAATTGGTAATGGTGCTTATAAAAGAAGGGTGGCGAAGGTGAGTTAGATTGGAAACCCGACTATCCGTTATGTTCACTAGGTGCTATCCCACATCTTCTATGCTAGAAGGGAAACTGACACGATAGGAGAAGATGAGATGCACTTTTTGGTTGAGGGGATCAAACCTTTTCTATAGTACATGAAAGACGGAGAAGGGTCCGTGATCAAAACGTGAACGTGAGCATTGGTGCCATCCTCATCCACCTCCACTCGTATAAGGATTGGGTTTGGAAAACCCTGGACATGACTCCACAATTGTGACTAGGTGGGATCATAACGCCTTTGTTGGAAGCTTGTGTGGATTTGGGAGAGCCCTCGGTAGGGATTGCACATATTGATGACTCTTACCTCACTCGAGCGGAGTTTCTAGCGGGTCGTTAGGGGAGAAGTTACGGGTATATGTATTGCTCAATTGGTCCCAATGGAAATAAAAAGATCCTCCTTCCGAACCGTGCGCTCATTTCGCTTCGAATTCGAGCCAGTGTGATCTTCGAACCACCATTATTCAAGGACCTTCCTCCAAGTAGAAGTAGAAGCACAACCGACACTAATGATGAGGATGGAGCGAACGAAGATGCAACTCCCCCACACCTCTATGGGAGTGAAAGATATTATTTTCGCCCCTATGATGAGCCAATGGCCAAGGGAGGAATTCCTGAAGCAAATAATCACATGTCTTCTCCAAAAATGAAACAAATGGCAAGATAGAACTATTAGGAAGCTTGTGAAGACGGTAAAGGCTCTCAAGAAGAAGTTCGTGGGTTCGGGTACAAGTTCTTCAAGGCATACTAATGTTAAGAATAGAAAAAACTCACATTATTTTTAAAAACTTAAGTTATTTTTTTAAAGAAAATATTTAAATCTCACTTAAAAAATAAAATAAAAATTCATGAATACGAAACGACATCGTTTATAACTTTCACCTACAAAAACTCAAAACAGAATCCCAAATCAACCGATTGAAACACGAACTCAGCGAATCAAGTAGGAATCTGTACCAAATTGCTGATAGATTTGTATACTTTGATTTGTCCGATTTTTCTTAGAGATTCATAAGTTGAGGGTTCACAAAAAGCAAGAAATCAAGTAGGAATCTGTACCAAATTTCAGGTATTTTGTCTCACTATTTCTTCAATCGATTGCTATTTGCTAATCTATGTAGACCTCTGCTACTTTCAGATTTTTGACAAATTCATTCGTCGTTTGAGAATCTCGCGAGTAACTACTTCTTCTTTTCTGATTGTCTTCTCTGCAAAATCGACCCGTCGTCGTGCTCTCTCCGTCGATTTCCAGGTGCGTTAGCGTAGTTTTATCTTCTTCACATTGAGTTTCCAGATACTTGTTCAAGAAAACGAGGCAAATATAAGTATGTTTAGACTATAAAAGAAGTGAATTTGTTATGATTCACATCGTTTTTAAGCTTTTGTGTGTGTTGGTTGGATCCTTTACTTGTGTATGATTTCGCATTTTGATGAGAACTGCTTTGATTCGTTTTGTTCTGGAGTTAGGTTTTGTGCATTTTTAATGCCTTTTGTAAATATTGACTTTTTTTTTTTAAATCAACAACACGTTCAGTGAGTTGATTGAGTCTCCTTACGAGATATCATTTGTTCATAGTTCAAGTCATAGAGTTTTTAAGGGCTGTGGGGTACTAACATCTACTCTTGTTGGAGCATCGAGTGAAGATCAAGAAGCCTCAATCTTGCATCTTCTCATTACGCTCCGTATAACGAGTTTTACATCAGTTTGCAATGGAAATAGACTCATTTGCCTCTAGCTTCCAGTTGCTACTATTGATGCACATGGTGACAATTGTGTCAATACTAACTATTCAATTTTGTTATATTCTCGTGTTTTTGCTGTTCTTACTTGCTGGTCTTTAAAAATTGTACCCTCTGAATTCATGTATGGAACTGCTAAAACAAAGTTGAAGATGTGTGGCTTGGTTAGTTGATTATTGATTTTGTTTATGCAGCATTTTGATATCATTTTGGTCTTTTGTGTTTCTCAGGCAAATTCAGTGAGAAAATATAAGTTTTTCCTGAGGAGTAAAAGAGGAAAAAGGAGAATGAGAATAGTCGGGCTAACGGGAGGCATAGCATCTGGGAAGAGTACAGTCTCTAACCTCTTCAAGGCTAGTGGCATTCCTGTCGTTGATGCTGATGTTGTTGCTCGAGTAAGTAACATCTCTCTTTTCTCTTTTCTCTTTTCTCTTTTCTCGAATTCTTTTAAAACTATTGTGTTACCATTTCGAAAAAAGAGAGGTCCTCTTAGATGTTTGGTCAAGAGAAGTTTAGTAAAAGGTGGGGAAATGTGTTTTTTTCGTATATAGGATGTATTGAAGAAAGGAAGCGGTGGATGGAAAAGAGTAGTTGCAGCTTTTGGGGAGGAGATTCTGCTTCCTAGTGGAGAAGTGGATCGACCAAAACTCGGTCAGATTGTGTTCTCGTCTGATTCCAAGCGCCAACTTTTAAACAAGTAAGGAATTTAGAATTCCCTTTATTGTGTATTGTATGAGATCCTGAAATTGGGTTTTTGTGTCTGTCACTCTACAGACTGATGGCTCCGTACATATCAACTGGTATCTTTTGGGAAATCTTGAAAAAATGGGCAAGTGGCGCTAAAGTGATAGTTGTTGATATCCCTTTGTTGTTCGAAGCAAAGATGGATAAATGGACAAAACCCACTGTCGTTGTGTGGGTTAGTCAAGAAACACAACTTAAGAGATTGATGGATAGAGATGGACTTAGCGAGGAAGATGCAAAAAATAGAGTGATGGCTCAGATGCCGTTGGATTCGAAAAGGAGCAAAGCTGATATTGTGATAGATAATAATGGTGGTCTCGACGACCTCCACCAACAGTTTGACAAGGTTTTGTCTGAAATCAGAAGACCATTGACGTGGACTGAGTTTTGGCGTTCAAGGCAAGGAGCATTCTCAGTCCTTGGTTCAATAGTTTTAGGAGTCTTAGCTTGCAAACAGATCAACATTGGCTCTTAGCATTTTTTCTGATTTTCTAAGGTGCAAACTTCTGTTGCTGTTAAAAAACATCTTGTGATAGTCTTACAACTTACTTTTATTTCTCTCTCGCTCTCACCAACATTAACTTACACTAGTCACTACTTTGATTTCACTCTCCTATTCAGTATGCAATCAATTATCTATGTAACTTGAAGCTGAGAAGGAGACAGTTAAAGAAGCAGCAATCGACCATTAATCATAGGAGGCAATGAACGGAATGACCATCGACATGAAGACATCGTAAGAGAGTGTTGCATAGCCCGTGTAACCGGTGTCATTCTCTTTGAACTTCTCAGTCAGTCCCTGATAATATCCAAATGACCCATGTTTTAAATGAATTCAAAGTGGTTTGAAATTCATGGAAATGCATTTGAAATTTGCAATGCAGGTTAAAAGATCATAGTTCCTACCTTCACAATCATCCCACATCTGCAATTCCAGGGGAAAAATTATGATAAGTAATCGAATCAAGAACCAATCAATGAATATACACAGAAGAAAACTTACTCAAGGAAACTGTCGAAACAGAGCTCAACATTCTTCCCAGTCCCATCATCAAACTGAGATATGATAAGCTGGAGAACCGAGGTTGGAAGCATGTACCCGAGATGATAGAAAGCGTCTCTTAGCTCTGTGGAATTCATCCTTCCGCTCCTATCTCTATCATACCTATCAAATATTGCCTACAAAAGAACACAATAATACTCAACTAGCTTGATCCACAGAAGTGTCTTAGACACTTAAGTGTTTACTTACACGCCATTGCGCAAGACAATTCCACAACTCAACATACTCTTTAGGACCTGATAAAAATGAGATTCATCAGTAAACATAAATTGGACATTAGAAATACACTCAAGGTCTGATTACTAATCAAAACTCAGCAGAATCAAAAGTAACAAAAGATTCTTAGCAACTTCATCAATGTTTAAAAGGGTCTGGTTTGCAATAAATCGAATCTTCGAATCATTTAATATTTTGTTCCATCATCAAAAGTGATTGAAATCACACTTATTTGAATGTAATTGAATTCTGGAAATCATAATTTCATCAAGCAAATTCTGAAAGATTCTACTTAAAATCTGAAAATTACCAAGACGTAGCAGAGAATCTCCAGGACTCTTATAGATAAACATAAGAAACCTAATCGTTCTGTTACTAATTCCTTCGTAACAAGAACATAACAACGCTTGCTGGAGCTCCGACTCCTCGAGGAATCCGCTCCGGTCTCTATCCGCCGACTCAAAGCTCCTCACGATTTCCGGATGCGTTTCCGACGAAAACATCCCGGAGGAGGAGCTTAATTGCTGGTTTGGTTGATATGAAGGATACGCGTAACTGTATCTGTTTTCCCCGTCGTGCTGCTGTTGACCGAACGATTCTGGCAGCTCCGGTGCCGACGGCGCGTAGATGTTTGCGTTCGCCATTTAATTAGACTATGAAATGCTTAGAGATGGCTTGAAGATTCGGAAACTTCTGGTTTTATTGATTTGTCTCAAATTCCAGAGGTTGATGACGACTAATTCTGAATTCGCGTGTTTGATAAAATTTATTAGTATTACGATTGGACGGTCAGGATTTAATCAAAATAATCGAACGCTGAGATTGAGAGCGTGCTCACTACTCTTTAGTACTAAATCAATTTGAATATGGGCTTTTAGTATTAATGGGCCAGTTTACTAGAATTATGATTGTACGGTGAAGATTTGGTCAATCAATCCAACGGGTAAGATTGAGCACATTCTCATAACGGTTGAAATAAATGGGCCGAGTTGGTTATTTTATTTGGGCCGATTTAGTGTGGTTTTTCATCAACATAAAGGCGGGAAAGACGGGGGGAGAGAGAGAGGAGAGAAGAGAATGGAGTCGGAGAAAGTGGTGGTGGACGAGCTGCCGCTAGCTATCGTGCGCCGGGTGGTGAAGGAGAAGTTGTCGGAGTGTTCGCCGGATTATGACGTCAGTATTCACAAGGAAGCGTTGCTTGCATTCTCCGAAAGTGCTCGGATGTTCATCCACTACCTCTCCTCCACGTACGTACGCCTTAAAACCCTAAGTTTCTGAAATTGAACCTTCGAATTCAATTGAACAGTTCCAAGTTTGGGTTATTGTTAGTGTGATTTAGTTGTTGAATTTACTGTTCTTAATTTCGTTTATTTTGGGTGAATTATAGGGCAAATGATTTTTGTAAAGATGCAAGAAGACAAACGATGAAGGCTGATGATGTGTTTAAGGCATTAGAAGAAATGGAGTTTGCAGAATTTTTGGAACCGCTTAAAGCTTCTCTTGAAGGTAAGTTTTTTTTTCTCCTTATATGTTGTTAGCTCATGGAGTTGTTAGTAGAAATGGTTTAGGTTTTGATTTTATGTCGTGTAATGGAAGAGATACGAGCTCAATTCAAACCATTGTTTGTTTTTCCAACCTTAAGGTTGTTAGTAAGTGAGCTAAGTTTGGACACTCTGACCTAGGTGTGTCTACTTTTGAGCTTATATCTCTCCTAATGTAATCCACATGACTAATTTTCAGATTTTAAGAAGAAGAACGCGGGGAAAAAAGCGGGTGGTGGATCAGCTGCTTCGAAGCCAGCTAGTGGAGCTGCTACGAAGCCCAAAGAGACGAAAAAGAGGAAACAGGAAGGACCATCAACGCAAAAGGATGCGAGGAAAAGCAAAATAGATGAGGAGGATGAGAATGATGAGGAGGATGAAGAGAATGGAAACGATGAGGAGAACGAGAATGATGATGAAAATACCGAAGAAAATGCGAATGATGAGGAGAACAAGGAGGATGAGGGAAACAGCATGGAAGAGAATGGGAATGGGAACGACGAGAGCGGGAATGAGGAAAATAGCATGGAAGAAAATGGGAGTGGGAATGGTGATGATAATGACAACGACAACAGCAACAGTAGTGGTGAAGAGGTAGAGGGTGATGAAGAAGATGAATGAGCTCGAGGTTCTTTCATATATGTTTGCAAGGAAAATGTTTTCAGGTTTATGTTGGATTAGGTTGTAAGCTTGAAGCAGTGGTTGTGGCCATGAGCATGTCATAGACTCATATCAAATTGTTTTGCTCGTTGGCTCTAGTGTTGACAGATATGTAAGTGAAAGTTTAGAAAATGAAGTTTTGCAACAAAAGAGTGAAGAACAAATTTTTGCTTAATTTTTCATTCTTATTTCGAGAGCAAAAAAGTTGGGATGCTAGTCTAAGCAAATGTTACAACAAGAAGAGCAAAACTCTAAATGGAACGTTTAACACGTTTAAACTTTTTGAGTTCGGATGTATAAGAAAACTAAGGGTCATATGGCTTTCACTTCATGTATTCAGTGACACGCTGCGAAATATCATCGAGGAAAGACACAAAACCCATGGCACTAGCAAAACCGCTACCATCCACGTCTTGTTCTTCTATAAGATAGTTCTCAAAGGCAGTAGCATCGTCTTGTCCTCCTCGGATAAACATCAGTTTTGGTGTGATGCTTCTTTCTTGCTTAACCTTATTTATGGTCTTCCTCAATAAACCTGGACCAAGTATTCAAATCAACATAACCTGACAGATGTAAAGGTGGTTAAATTGGATTTCATTTGGCGAGCAAACTTACAGTCTTGAGGTGGAGGAAAAGGTATTGACGGGTCTGCTGTTGATGAGTAGAAGACTATCAAAGTGGTATATGCATCTAGGAAAAATATCGGACTACCACTTGTTATCAATGCCGCACGGCTCAATGAATGACGCGGATATGCCAATGTATCTGGTGTTGAATATGACATTAGCGCTGGGTAAATCCCGCAATGGAGAGAGCTCGGGTCCAACACACTGCAATTTTGAAAAAACAAAAACACAGTAAATCTAGAAACTTAAGCCGTGATTGTTTGTTAGAGTTTACATGTTATTATAAGTTTTTTTTTGTAATTGTAAACGCAAACGCCAAACACAATAGGAAGGAGAAACTTCATTTGCATTTGACGTTTGCGTGTACACTTTGCAAAAGAAATTATGAGAACTGAAAAGCTTTATCTTGTGAAATATTTTAATATACTTTTGTCACAAGTAAATGCGAATGCAGAAATTGACATTTGAAACAATTGCAACCTTAGATGCATTACAACTCACAACGACTCATTAGGTTATCGGCGGGATTACCTGAAAAGGCATTGCAAGTAGATTCTGTAGTCAGGATGAACACCTTCTTCATGAAACCGGAGAAGGGGATTACGAAGTAAGGCAAAGACTAAGCGAGGCAAAGGCTCAAGTTGAGGACATTGTGAAAACGTGATATCAATCTGAGAACTCATTGACTTGTTCCCGTTTTTGTATTGGACGAGATTGAAGGCATCATTGTATTGTGCTGTTAGAATTACTAGCCAATCATGAAGCAATGCCCTCCCTTCTCGGACTCCATCTTCCAGAGAGGCTAAAATTACCTGCAGAGAAATAATTACGATAATACATACATAATTAGCAGATTATAATGGATTCATTTCTTTTGCTAAAGACGAGTTAAATATGTGAAATGACTTCAACCTTGTGAACGAGCAATGAGAGAATAACTTCATGATCCACACTGTCGTAAATTTCATTGATGTTGTGGGCAGTTCCAAATTGCATGGTTCTGATCCTTAGTCGTCTCTGAAGTGTGTGTTTGCCTCTGTAAAACATAAGATTAGATACGAAACACTACAAGATCCACGGTATTGATTAGCATGAATAGCGATTTTGGGCTCTGGGATAGACTGCGTACAAGGTCATTAACAGGATATAAAGCGTTAGGGAAGTTTGAGGTTTACTATAAACTCTACGCTTTGGCGTGGACCAGTGTACTAGTTATGAGAGTCAATTGTGGTACTCGATTGATAAAAAATTCAATCAAAAGTGTTTGCCACTGACATACAATGACTACAATAATCAATCAAAAGCTCTATCATGGATATAATCATACCTACTTGAAGATGACATTTCTGAATTTGACAGTCCCTCTGGAGGTACAATGACTGTGTACTGGAATGCAATTTGCACCACTGGTTGCTCTCCAGAATGTCTGGAAAGGTAATGCGCAATAAGAAATTAGCATCTTCAAGTGTCATGTCTGTTTATCAAATTGGTGATTTCTTCTAAAATTCTTAGTTTTTACTCTTCCTGGATTCAACAATTTAGTAAGAAATTTGATAATTCTAAAAATAATAATATTCGATTGCATTTCAGGAAAAGTATGACAATGACTAACTACAGATCCATTGGAAGTCAAAATGGAAGTGCAAAATCAATGACCAGCAGCTTAACAAAAGACTGCGAGTGCATGAAACAATTTGCATCCATTTGATTACTTCCACCCAATCATGGAAAATTTGTTGGAAACGCAATTATTGTTAAGTTTACCTGGAAAATCCAGTATTATCTGCAAAATCAAAGTCATAAGCATATGTTGCATATGAATCACAGCAAATGATATGTTGAAGGTTCTCGTACTGTGGATCAGGAAAGAAGTGACCAAACTGCAAGCAATACTAAACTGTTAGGTGAAGAAAAAAAAAAAAGAAAAAAAAAATATCATTATCTAAACTTTTGTTTTTCACTAAAACCACATACAGAGTTGCCAGGTTTGAATTCAGTTGAAGTTCTCAATCTCAAGACGCAATTGAAAGCATATGGCCGGTTAAGCATCCGGAACCTGAAAAAGAACACCATGCAATTGTGTTTTAATTAACACGTGAAGAAACACGGCATGCCTCTTTTCTAATGAAGTGAAAAAAGTAAATGCTGGCCAAGCATCAGAACTAACATGTCTTGGGGAAGAGTCGAATCATCGGTACTTGAATACAAAAACAGCGAACCGCCACTTTCGATGCTAAGGAACTTCAGGGATGCTAAATCTGTGTACTCATTTGTAACAGCAAATAAATCTACACATACACCGGATTGGACAGCAATGGTGGCCTATAAAAAACCGTTAGATCTAAAGCTCAAAGTATATATCCATCTTGGAGATAGAAAATCTTGAAATAAGACTTACTAGGTCTTTGTAAAATGGTGTTTGCTCAGGAAGCAGAGCACGATCAGCATCTACCCTTTTACTTGCATATTGTTCACCATATCTACTTGTATCCAGTTGTCCACGTCCATAATCAGGAGGACCAGATAAGAAAGCAAACACCCTAGCTGCACTTATATCAAGTCAATAAAACACTACCCACAACGACGGTTTGAAACATATAGAGTTAGGCATGCTATATAATTTCACATACCTAATGCAAATGTATTCCCAAATTCAGATCCTAGATAGTTGAAGAGAGCTTCCATAGCTGTACCAAAACCCCTACCACCCATCAACACACTATCCAGCCCTTGAGATGCTCCAGCTGATCTCTCCCAAGAAGTTATTGGTCTGAGTGTCTCAAGAGCTGCAGCAATACGATCCTTGCAAGTTTCTACCTGCAGGAAGTATAGAAAGGGAACTTATTCTGTCTACAGGTGTTCTTAGCTATGTGATCCAACAATCACCATGATTGACCAAAAAAGTAGGAAATAGGAAATGAGATGTTAAAAGATGACCATACTGGAGCCAAAAATTGTAACAAGGGCATGACATCCTCAAGTTCTAGCGATAAGCTGCTCTCCGCATCAGGGGGAATAAATACATTCTTTACAATTGGTATAGGTCCTTGAACATCATACAGTCCTATTTTGTGGCTGAACGTAACAAGACCAAAAAGAGACCCTGGACTTAGAGCTGCAAAATAGAAAAAAACGAGAGAACATTTTACCCTTAGAACACAATCACACAAAAGAAAAAGTAAATCCTTGCTTTGAAATGACCTTCCAGAGCGGCTAGCAATGCACTTTTTGTAAGTTCCAAAAATTCCTCAGAAGCTGCAGATTGAAAAAGTAACTATGAGCAACACAAAAAAAGCAACATTTGACCAAGAAGATGGCAGTAATACACATATCAGACAGAAACCTAAGGAAATTGAAGAATATAGAGTAATTTGATCTTAAGCAAGCAATAAACATGTGGATTGTTCTAGCGAGTATCACAATGATATCTACTACCATACTCTATCTCCAAATTCATAGCAAAATCACAACACAAACAACAGAGTAACATACAAATACAAGCTAGAATCACAATCTACACTGACCACTATGAACAAGAAGATGGCAATAATACACATATCAGACAGAACAGAGGAAAAGTGAAAATATATATAGAGCATTTTGATCTTAAGCAAGAAATAATATGTGGATTGTTCTTGCAGCCACTTAAATGATATTTAAAGAATGAGAGACCTCAATCTTCAAGAAGTATAACACATTACATTGGTAGACCATTCAAACAGAAACTTAATGAAGACCAGCTGAATTGTCATCAAATTTACTATACAGAACAATACGAAGCAAATTTACTGCTACCATAAATCTCAAATTATGACAAAATCACAACATAAACCCAAGCTAGAATCACAATCCATAGCAAAATGATACACACATTGCTTTCAAAAATTACAATCCCAAAGTTCACCAACGCACAATTCAACTACAATCCACACTGATCACAATGAGCTTCAAACATAAGAGAGAAGACAGAGGCCTTACACGAGATATCAATCGCCGCAACATATACAGGCCTCGCTTGTGTCATCTCTTCCTCCGATCCATCCACTAGAAAATAAACAATTAAGCAGAAATCAGAACTAATTCCAACAAAAACCAAAAAGATCAGTACAAAGGAGATGTAATACATACGAGGCAACTCGAGATCAATGAAGGAAGAAGTCATTTCAGGTATAGACTGAGGATTCGAGTAACGAGCAATAGCATCAGAAGGAAGTCCATTGAGAGTTCCGCAAAGCGAGCAATTCCAAGCCCATTGATCAAGCTCACAGTAAGTATTGAAGTAGGCGTAGCAGTTTTCGCAACGAGGAAGAAGATGACCGTTAGATCCGTAAGCTGGTCCGATTCCGTTCTCGTCTTTAGCCGCGAATGGTGTTACTGTTAGTCCCCAAGGGAGTCCTGATGCCTCTTGAGCGTCTGCATCGATCGGAAAACGCGACACTGTTGCTCGGACTGCCATATTCTCAGATCCTTCCAAAGGTGAATTTTGATTCTGGTTTGAGGTTTACGGAGAATTGGTGGATCGATGAAACTGAATGAGCACGGCGACAATTCGGTGCACGTTAGCGTACAATCTGAAATTCCTATTCGGCGCACGTTAGCGTAGAATGTTAAATTTCATCCTCGGCACACGTTAGTGTAGAATGTTAAATTCATCCTCGGCGCACGTTATAGCGTATAGGTGACCTTATTTTGCGAAACGTTCCACAACTCTTCTTTTCTTCTCTTTTTTGGAAGTTATTTTTTTTTACTCAAATCCTTTCATACAGAAACATCAACAAGTCCAATAATTTAAAGGTAGAAGAAGTGATGGTACTACATAAACATGGAGTAATGCAACAACCGAAACCTAACATTGGAATCGAAATACAATTTGTAGTAGTTTTGAGAAGCTCAAGGCATACACGATAGAGTTAGAATCAATTGTGGTACGAAGTAAACTTGTCTAAATTTTACTTTATTAATATACTTTACAAAAAAAGTCATTACAAAATGGGTTCACAAACAAATCGAAGCCCACATAGAGACCAAAAATCTAAACCGCCAAGGAAGAAGAAGCAATAACTCCACACAAACACGTGGCACGCAAATGGAAACAACAAGATCACATGTTGTGGGAGATTTTACGCGATTATGTCATTCTTTGCCGCCGAACATCGATTCCAATTAATCAATCGATGCCAGAATTAATACGGATAATCAATTTTTCATTTTTTTCTCACCGGTAAACTACAAGATCAGTTAAAAGAAGATACTTAATATATCAAACTCAGCCACTTGCCCATATCATCAATAGGAATAAAGATCCGGCAAAAATGGGTAAAAGAGAATGAATATGAGAATCCACATCTTTTTGCTAACAATCGAAGTTTCAAATATTGAAATAGCGACTAAAAGGTAAAAATAATTGTTTGACCAAGAAAAAAAGGTAAATAACACACCAACAACTTTGATTGATTTTGTAAACCACCGATTGGAGAAAAAATCCGCATCTAATCGAGAAAAAGTCATCTAATCAAGCGGGGATTATTCAAAAACAAACCACGACACAAGAGAAACCGTGCCTTAAACCGGGTTGAAACCAAACGACGCTAAACTACGGCAACAGAACACTGCGATAAAAGCCGGATTAACCGGACTGCTATATAAACGGCAAAGTCCGGTTTTGCCGTAATAAAAGCAAACATATGGCGAAGGGAGAAAGTATGCAGGAAAGTCACTCTTTGTAATTGTATACACGGTTTAGGATCCCTCTTTCATACAAAGTGGTGCCTGATGCTTTGGTAAAAAGGCTTTTGCCTTAAACCCTACAGTATATAGTTTTGTTGGAACCCTAAAGACAATAATATTTAGGAGGGTTTATTGGTTCAAGGATTTTAGTGGATTTGGAAATCCAAGTAAAATCATGTGTTATTCAATCATTGATTTTAAAAAAGATTTTTAAATCATGTGTTATTAGTTCTATCATTTGTAAATACTAATTAAAATCATGTGTTATTCGTTTAATGATTTATTGTTGGATTTCAAAATCCACGTTATACTTTTAATGGATTTGAATGGATTTGAAAGTGAAGAATAAAATGATTCAAATCCGTGGTTAAAACATGTTATTTCAAAATCCATATGTATTGATTTCAAATTCCATAAGATTCAAATCCTATATGGATTTACAAATCAATGAACCAATAAAAGCCCCTTAATGTATCACAATGATATCTAGCGTTTTTAAGAATGTAACAACTTGAATTTGACTATTATAAATTAATTAGATTTGAGTTTAGAAAAACGAGAACTCAAACCGAAAAAACTAAATTTTAAATTGAAAAAAGAATCGAATAAATTTTTTGATTTTACAAATAATAAGTTTTTTGAGTTTTTAAAAGTTATTTTGAAATCCTCCTATTTAAATTTCTCCTTTAAGCATCAATGAACCTAGGCACGACACTTCTTTCATAAGATATCTAAAATTTCTTGTAGTAATTCTGTGATACACAGGGTCGTCGGGGTATATCCCCCCCACAAACTTTGCATTAAGTCTAAAACCACCCGCTTTTTCAAACTCATTGTTTAACCCCCTTTTAAAACTTCTTCGAGTTGTATCCCCCTCTCAAACTTTTATTCGAGGTAAATCCCCCACTTGTTGACTTTCATTGACTTTTTAACGTTTTGGTTAACGGAATAATTAAACCACTAACAGACTTTTAAATAAACCGATTTTAATTAAATTCCAAAAAATTAAACTGGTTTTAAATCAACCGGTTTGCCAAAAAAATATTAAACCCAAACAATCTAGATCTGGTTTACGAACTTTTCCCAAATTTTGCTCCTCCCCGACGACGAACTCGTCAACGAACCCGACAAACCTAACACTCGATTTCTTCGATTTCGAAGCATCAAATCAAGCTTGAGATGAGGTAAGAGCTGCTCTTCTCCATCGTTTTGATTCTTTTTCGTTTATTGCTTTGGATTTTGAATGTTTTTCGCCCTTCGTTTCGGTTTTAAACTATGTTATAGTTTCGATTTCGAACTCAAATTGTATGTTTAAAACTCTTGTGAACTCACTCAAGCATACTATTAGCATCTCTGTTTCACTTCTCCCCATCGATTCAGTAGCCGCCCTAGTAGCATAAAATGCCCATGAATGTTGAATCAGAATCGGACAAGGGCTGAACCTGAGTCGTATGAAAACTAGCGGTTTGGGGGAAATGTTCTCAGTAAGCAATCGGTAGTCCGTCGCATCTGTTCGAGAGATACAATAAGTCCTCCAATCTTTTTCAACAGGGATTGAGAGATTCCTCGTTGGATTGGGAGACCATTCGATCTTTTTCAACATAATCATCGTTGGCTATTGGATCGGAGGAGTCTTGCCAACAAGGGTCTTTGAACCGGAACCTTCTGTTCTTCCTAGTGCTTTGCTTAACTATTCGAGTGAAGTAAAGGATGTTATCGAATCGAATTCCTACTCCTTGAGCCGAGATAGTATAGGTTGTAGTTCTCTCTTTCTGCTTTCGAGATACAAGAGTAGGCAGGAGCATACCGATGGAATGAACGAAATACGAATTGATTGCTCTGTTCGATTCATGCTTTGGATTATGATTGAAGCTTTTATGGCTGAGAAAAACCAAATATATTACAGTCCAGTCCACTGTCTTTGTTTATAAAATCGAATACATGTTAAAGTTGAGAAACTGAATTAAACCACTATGTGCATTCATGTACACAATGTAGGTGCTTTTGAGTTTGCGTAGGTGGTTTTAGGGTCTGGTTTTGGTTCTGTTATGTAGGCCTTATATGTCTTTGTTATCATTTATCACCTGTTGATGTTCAAATTATTCTGGTTATGTGTTTGCTTTCCTTCATCACTAGAGTTCAGTCCTTGTGTTTTGCTTATTATGTAACCTAATTCAATGCTTCTTATGGCAGTAGTGAAGAGAGTGATCCAGAGAGTGATCAAATCAGGCGGATGTTGGAAGAAGAGAGTGATCCTTCTGATCCGGATTATGCTACACCAAATGATGGTTCATCTGACTCTGAAGACGATTCTGGGGCTGTTTCTGAGTGTGAAGAAGAATTGATAGATAGGTTTCACTTAGAAATAGAAGATGTGGTTGCTATGTTCAAGGATGAAGTTGTTATCCAACATAATGTGTGTCCTGATAGCGACTATGAGAATGAGGATGCGAATGATAAAGTGAAACCAGTTTCTGTTAAGAGAGGACACAAGATTAGAAGAAGAGGAGATGGCAACTTGTACTTTAGACAAGTGTTTAGTACCGGTGCATCATTCAAAGAGGCTGTCTTGGATTATGCTCTCAAGGAACGCCGCAACATCAAGCAAAGTAGGTGGGATCATAATAAGCTGGAGTATAAGTGTGTCTCAGAGTGCTGTGATTGGAGGGTTTATTGTTCTTTCCAAACAAGAAAGAACAGGTGGGAAGTGACAGCTTTAGATACTTCAGGATATGATGGTGGAGATCATACATGTAATCGAGATGGAGCATGCCAGATGCTGACAGATCCAGTGATTGCTCATCTATTTTTGGACAAGATAAGAACAGATCCGGACGGTATGTTGCCTTTGAGGATACAAGCAGAAATTAAGGAGCAGTATAATATATCCGTGACAAGGAATCAGTGTCAAGAAGCAAGGAAGAAAGCTCTAAAGTGGATTAAACAAGAATATGAACATCAATTTACTCATATTCGTGGGTACTGCAATGAGATCACAACATCAAATAGTGAATCTACTGTGGTACTTGAAACACTTCCAGGGCCGAATGGTGAAGAAATTTTTGATAGGTTCTATGTGTGTTTCCACAAACTCAGAACCTTATGGAAGCAAAATTGTCGGCCAATTATAGGTGTGGATGGTACTTTCCTTAGAAGTACTTTCCATGGTCAGTTGTTGGTTGCTCAAGGCCGAGATGCTGAGAACAAGATCTACCCTATAGCATGGGCTGTTGTAAAGGTAGAGAATGAAAGGAATTGGTTGTGGTTTATAAGATTGATTCAGAAGGATTTGGACCTCAAAGATGGAGATGGTTATGCCTTAGTCTCCGATAGACAAAAGGTGGGAGTCTCCTTCTAGTTTTTGCATTTGACATTGGTTTAATTCACTGAGTTACACTAGTTTAATGTAGGGACTAATCAATGATGTTTTGGTTGCACTGGTTTGATTCTGGTTTTGCAGAATCACTGGTTTGATTCACTGGTTTGATTCTGGTTTTGCAGGGACTAATCAATGCTGTTTTGGTTTCACTGGTTTGATTCTGGTTTTGCAGAATCACTGGTTTGATTCACTGGTTTGATTCTGGTTTTGCAGGGACTAATCAATGCTGTTTTGGTTTCACTGGTTTGATTCTGGTTTGATTCTGGTTTTGCAGAATCACTGGTTTGATTCACTGGTTTGATTCTGGTTTTGCAGGGACTAATCAATGCTGTTGCACAAGAACTACCACAAGCTGAACATAGGAAATGTGTCAGACACATTTACGGGAACTTGAAGAAGAATCATGGGAAAAAGATGGAGATGAAGGCTTTTATCTGGCAGTTAGCATGGAGCTACAGCAAGAAGGAGTATACACTAAACTTGAAGAGGCTTGAAGAGTATGATATAGGAGTCTAAAATGATGTAATGAAGTCAAACCCACAAAGTTGGTGCAGAGCTTTTTACAAGATAGATGGAAAGTGTTGTGAAGATGTGGAGAACAACTCAGTTGAGTCATTCAACAATTCCATTTTGGCAGCAAGAGAAAGACCACTCATACCCATGTTAGAGACTATTAGGAGACAAGCAATGGTCCGTATAAGTGAGAGATTAGCTGCTGCAATGAGATACAAAGGCAAATGTACAGCTTATGTTCAACAATTTCTTGATGCTGAACATAAAGATGCTTCAAGGTGCATACTTTATCCAGGTATTAGTGGGGTTTTTGAGGTTCAGCTTGGTTATGATTATGAGAAAGTAGACATGAATAAGAAAGAGTGTAGCTGTTGCAAGTGGCAAATATGCGGGATTCCATGTGAGCATGCTTATGGGGTTATTTTGAAGAAGACACTTAATCCAGATGATTATGTGTCTGATTGGTTTCTCACAGAACGGTTGAGAAACTTATATGCTGACACAATCAGTCCACAAAGAGGACCAGGCCATTGGGTTACAGATGACATCGCATTGGTGGTCCCAGTTCCTGAACCACAACAGAGTGGAAAGAAGAAAAGATGTAAGAAACAGAAAAGATTAAAGGGAAAAAATGAGTCTCCATCCAAGAAGAAGAAGAAGAAGACACATGATGAACAAGTGGTCAAGAAGAACAAGCGTATAATGCACTGCAACAAGTGTGGCCAAGCTGGTCACAATGCTAGGTCATGTGGTAGAAGATCAAAAATGGTTAGCTTTCCTTTCTTCTTATGTGATTGATGGTTTGCTTGGTGGTTGTTTGGTGTATGATGATAATATATTAAGTCAGTGTTGTTGTTTACTTGATAATTGCAGACTCAGGATGAAGCTTCAGCAAGTCAATCTACACAGCCCATGTCACAGGTGCTGGATTAAGGGGATAGAAGTGTGGTAGTTTAGGTGGTTTAGATGTCTGTTTTTTTTTTTTGGTAAATCAGAATAGGGTTGTAAACTAAAACAGATTGTTTGGGTTTAATATTTTTTTGGCAAACCGGTTGATTTAAAACCGGTTTAATTTTTTGGAATTTAATTAAAATCGGTTTATTTAAAAGTCTGTTAGTGGTTTAATTATTCCGTTAACCAAAATGTTAAAAAGTCAATGAAAGTCAACAAGTGGGGGATTTACCTCGAATAAAAGTTTGAGAAGGGGATACAACTCGAAGAAGTTTTAAAAGGGGGTTAAACAATGAGTTTGAAAAAGCGGGTGGTTTTGGACTTAATGCAAAGTTTGTGGGGGGATATACCCCGACGACCCGTGATACACAAGTAAACATTTCTCGAAATTTCTGAACTCAACTAGGCGTTGGCATTTGCGTTTGCGTTTGCATTGGCGTTTGCGTTGGCGTTACTTTATTCGATTTAAAGAAAAGAGAAATACTCTCTTCTTTTTCCTTTTTCTCTCTGCTAGTCAGAGTCAAATTGGGTCAGCTACCTTATATTCGATTTTGAGCGTTCGTTATTTCTTCACTGAGAAAACACAGAGAGAGAGAGAGAGAGAGAGAGAGAGAAAGCATGGAAATGGAAGGAGGAAGGCGAGAAGTGGTTGTGTCATCTCTGCAATTCGCTTGCTCCGACAATATCTCCACCAATGTCGCCACTAATGAGCGGTTCGTTTCTTTCTCTCTGAGACTATCAATCTCTGGGATTATGTACCTTTGATTTCAATTTCGAGCTCTGATATAGAAGATTGCTACGTCTGAGTATGGAACTGCATACATGTATGCAGGTTGGTCAGGGAAGCACACTCAAAAGGAGCTAATATCGTTCTTATTCAGGTCATTCTTGCTCTTGAAATTTTTCTCAGATTAAGACTATAATAAGTATCACTTGATTAGTCTCAGGAAGCTGCTTATACGATATAGTGTTTTGATTTATCTATAGATCGTCTTAGCTATGTTGGACTATTGTAAGTGTGAAAAAAAAATGAATTTGCCTGGAGCTACCTGCATAGAAAATGAGAGGAGGTATCTTGAAAAATTTAGTTTCTTACATTTACGAATCTTCAATACAGGAACTTTTTGAAGGATATTACTTCTGTCAAGCGCAAAGAGAGGACTTCTTTCAGCGAGCCAAGCCTTACAAGAACCATCCTACTGTTGCAAGGTGACAATTAGTTCTTCGGTTTGTCTTTATGCCGCTTTGGTATCTAATGTAGTAAAGTGGAATCTCGATGTATCTACTATCTGGTGTGTTAATGGTTGGACAGTTCATTTAACACAGGATGCAAAAGCTGGCAAAGGAATTGGGTGTAGTGATACCGGTTAGCTTCTTTGAGGAGGCAAACAATGCACATTACAATTCAATAGCCATAATTGATACTGATGGAACTGACTTGGGAATTTATAGGAAGTCACATATTCCTGATGGACCGGGTGAGTTACTTTGGAGTTGGAATTTGGAAATAGCTTGAGTTCTTGCTACCTTTTCACTGAGACCTCTTCTTATCTTCAGGTTATCAAGAGAAGTTTTATTTCAATCCTGGAGACACTGGCTTTAAGGTAGTTTTGACAAGAAGGACCTCGAACTGAAATATATTTCTTATCTGTCATGTTATCTGGTTCACAAGATTCATCTCTTCCCCCTTTGGCGTGAATAGGTTTTCCAGACAAAGTTTGCAAAAATTGGAGTGGGTAAGATGTTCTATGCAGAACTCTGTTTCTTATGTCCTTTTCTTTGTAACTTCATCTGTACTGAAGTATTAAGGAAATGTCTTGTTCAGCTATATGTTGGGATCAGTGGTTTCCTGAGGCAGCTCGAGCTATGGTTCTACAGGGTGCTGAAGTACTGTTTTATCCCACTGCTATTGGTTCTGAACCTCAAGACCAGGGATTGGATTCACGTGATCATTGGAGGAGAGTTATGCAAGGGCATGCTGGAGCTAATGTGGTAAGCTATTAGGTTTTAACACTTCAAATTTTAAATTCATCAGTTTCATATTAGATTGGTATGTGTATAACTTAATAACTGTAAGTGATTTTACTGTGACATGAGCAATAAATTACATGTACTGATGTACCTAGTTTGTTCCATTTTTTTCTTCTGATTCTAACTTGCCAAAATGTGCTTCAGTCGTTATTTAATTGACTGTAATGATTTACCAATGAGTGAGGCAATACTTTGGGTTTCAGGTGCCTCTAGTAGCTTCGAATCGCATAGGGAAGGAAATAATTGAAACTGAGCATGGACCCAGTCAGATCACTTTCTATGGAACTTCCTTCATTGCCGGTATCAATTTATAACTTATTCAGATGAGATCAGTAGTTTTGAAGTTTAGAATTTATTCATAAGCATCTTCCCAACAATTTTTCCCAAAAATTGTTGTTATTATATGACAGGACCAACAGGTGAAATTGTGGCTGAGGCAGATGATAAATCAGAAGCCGTTCTCGTGGCACAGTTTGATCTTGAGAAGATCAAGATGAAAAGGCAAAGCTGGGGAGTGTTCCGTGACCGCCGTCCAGATTTGTACAAGGTGCTTCTTACTATGGATGGTAATCTCTGAGTCTTTTGCTGTTGGAAGCTTTGATCTTTTGTTTAACTTAACACTGGGGAAATTTATTGACAACTACTACTGGCTTAATCTTAAAGGGTAAGCCCAAAAATAAAAGACCAGAATATGGTTAAATACAACTGTGGCTCTTTCATCTTTCTAGGCTGTCAAATTTGCTTTGCAAAACTATTATATGCAAAAATTGGATATGTTTAGGTAAACACAAATGCATTAGTTGTATTTGGAACAATTAGCTAAGTTACATGCACCTTAGATAACGAAGAAAATAAGAAGAGAATTCAATCGCGAAACACACAATATTGCTAATGAAGTTTCCAACTCCAACATTTGTCTTCATGTTTCCTGTTTCTTTTGATCATTAGCATTCACTTCACTCGATGGTAAGTGTTCATCAGCAAGCAGTGTTATCCTCCCGGATTCTTCGATTATCTTATCTTCCTTGTCCTGTTCATCAACATCTTCATCTTCGTCTTCTTCAAAATTATACATTTCTTCTTCTTGATTATATTCTTCCACATCACCATCTTCACCTTCACTTCTGTTATCACAAGAATCGACATGGGAAGACGCAATTTTCCTCTCTCTGAGTATTTTGTCTGTGAGGTTCCTCAGCAAGTTCATCACTTGCACCGCATACATTAATGCTGTTAAAGGATCTGCCATCTGCAATAAAACTCAAACAGACTCAGTTTGTGGATCAGAAGCTTGCTGAGTAGCATTGCTGCATTTTGGTATTAGCACTAAGATTGAGGTGGCATTATTTGCTTAAGATCAATGTGAGTAGAGAAAAGAGGAAACATTTTGAAAATTGTGATGCATGTATAGGTAGTGCAAGAAGTGACCTGGGACATGTTGGGTGCAAAGACTAAAGCAAGGTTACGGGAGGTCATCTTGTTGACATCTTCAAACTCTACAAAATCAGCCATTAGATTGATTGCCCAATTCAAAAGAGAAGCTTCCGTTTGCGGCAAGAGTCTCACAACCTTCACAAAATCCTCCTCTGACTCACACTGCATCACTTGTTGAAATGGCAAAGGATCAAGTACCCCTCTCGGTAATTCTCTGAACCATGCCTTTATAAGTCCGGCGAGACAATGGATATCGATGCCCTCTGGTAGGACACCTTTGTTTAACTCTTCTCTAATGAACTCTTCCTCACTGTTATCTCCTGTGATTCTGAAAATTCCTTCTACCTGTAAACCTCCTTGATCGTATAGCCGGCTTTGTAATAGCGTGAGTATTGTCGGAACACAATTCCCTCTCGAGTCGTATGATAACTGCATTGACTCTGCAGAAACCCCAAACACTGTTGCACTGCAAACTCGAAAACATATAAACAAATCATGAAGCAAGAACATCACTTGGAACTTAATACTTCCATCACATTTTTCAAAGATTCATGGTCATGTCGCTTATATACTACATTAGATTACAATTTATATAGTCAACGTTAAATGGATTTCTGACACATCTTTCCGAGAAGATAACATTTTGAATCCCTTTTAGGATTTGTAATCATATACTAAACTCGGATCAATTTGGGCCATGATAATGATTAGATTAGTTATTGTCCTGTCTAGTGTGATAGGATTCTAATTGTTTTGAACGTCAAAACGAACTTTGCATTTCGAAGGCAAATACATTAGAAAGAAGAAGAAGAACCTTGCACTAGGGGGCTTCTTGGGTACGTCAGGCTCGAATTCAGAAGGAAGACCAAGAAAACCATCGAAGCGATCGTATGTTACGTGAGCCACGTGACAGATATTGGTTGGGCGACCAATGTCCATAGCTTGCCGTTCGTTATCCTCCGCCATTATATCTCTCGAGAAGCAACGAGATAGCTCCAAAACGACCCGACCAACTGAGGCGGAGCTGCCGAACCGCGAGAGTTCGGGCTTGCCGCGTCTTCTCACTCGCGCTATCTCTCCTTCACAGCCACGTTACAAAAGAAAAAAAGGAAAAAAAAAATGTAGGAACTTGTTTTTCTTCTTCTCCTATGATTGGTGTTTTTACTCGGCAATGTCAATGCGTGATAAGCAAGGGTGATATGGGAATGGGATTGGGATTGTCATGGCGAGCGACGAAACGGGCTTCCCACGTACACAAAATGTTGCGGAGAGATTGAGTGGCGGTGAAGAAAAATGGTTAGGAGTAAGGTAGAACGTGGGAGTCACTACTTGAAAGACTTCTTAAATATGTGTCTAAATGTGTTTTCTTTTTTCTTCTTCTTATAATACGATACAAACCACTCGGTTCTAAACCACGAATGGGCAAATTAAAGGTGTCATAGTTATATTTATGGAGTAGAATCAAATCTTTAAATGATAACAATTTACGAAGCGTTAAATTTTGGAAGACTTTTTCAAATCGCATGAAAACCTTTTATATTAAAACTCTAATCTAAACATTAAATCGTACACATTCCGTCCATGGCTTAATCACCACTTACTCATCCATCCTATTATGGCTAAGTTTCTCATTGCATTTCCGTGATCATACCTTAAATTCTGATAGTTTAATTAATCATGACTCGTTCTCCGATCATTCACTTGATCTGAACCAAGTCACTCAATCATTTATTTGGATTTATTTAGAGTGGAGGTCCACATTAATATATATGACTCGATCGATCATCCATTTCCTTAGTCATCTGACCATTCCGCAGTTCATCAGTGTTAAGTGGGTAAATTATATATAGCTTATTCATGATCAAGTCGATTTAGAGCTCCATATTACAATAGGCATATTTGTCAGTCCAAACCAAATTTAGTCCATAACTCGAGTAACTTTGTTCGTTTGAGATATCTAATTTTCGGGTACCCTATGACTAGTTTATACGGTCTGCTAATTCATCGTTCATACTTTGATCATGATCCATTTTCTTCGAAACAAACTGTGTAGCGGTGTAGGTGTTCATACATTAGAACATGAGCCTAACAGAGATCTCTATGTCGAAGATTGTAGGACTCTATATCATCACTTTTGGACAATCATAAAAAAGATGTACCTAGGTCATTGACTTTGGCAATTATATAAGAGAAATAGAGCTGATCAACCCTTGTTTACTTTAAGCACCTCAGAAATACGGGTAACACCTAGTTGCACTTAAGCAAAAGAAATTGCCAAACAGTTATAGATGGCTCAGATATAGAAACTAAACAAGATGTTCAATATATTTCAGAAACCAAATTGCAACTAAAAAATCGAAATTAATCGTGGCCCCAAAACCATTTCAATAGCCATCTTTGGCAATTTCAAAAATATAAAAATGGAAATTTCGTGCGAGTATAAACGAACACGGAGTATTTAAAGTAAAATAGAGAAATTCTTGTGAAAGGTTTTATTAATCTCGAGGAGTAAATTAGCAAATTACAAAGATCGTTTCTCTTTTTTTCTTAGATCGAAACTAAAAAATTCTTTATTGATAAGCTCGTCTAGGGTTCTTCGAGTCAATTGTGTTTTTTTCTAAAAATTTTTCAGCTTTCTTTTTATAGCTGAGACTGATCGTTAGATGATAATGATTATTTCATGTATTATCGTTCGAGAATATTATCAAGTTATCTTAAATTTCGGTCGAGATAAAATAAAATATATTTGTAATGATCTTTTTAATTTTCTATAAAATGCCGATCTACATTTCTATTTTTCAGAGTTCGATATTGGGCCTGGTGGGCTTAAGACCACCCGAGCTTTTCTCTGGTTACTCAAGTCTAAATTAAATTGAGACTATTTTATTTTGATCAAATGAGATTGTTCTAAATCCATCTCCTACAATAATTACTTCTAAAAAATGAGGATTTTGAACGTGGTTTTCTAAACAAGAAATGTGGCCATCTTTGGTCGTACCGAGGTTAAGTTGGATCTGACACGCATGAACGTGTTAATTAATGAGACAAGAGAAATTAAGAAGAGAGTATTAGATTTAGTGTTTCAATGATCTCTGCTGTAACCCGAGGGTGAGATTTAGAAGAGACAAAACTGTTCTTGTGCATGTGCACTATGCTGCCTCCTCGCTTGTCCCCTTCTCCTCCTCCATATTATTCCTTCTTTACTTAATTTAATCTTAATTAATGATACAATTATATTTAGATCAGAATTCATTTGTCACGTCCATTTTTATATCTATTTGGATCTAATCTCTGTATTCAAATTTGAAAATGATAGAAGTGTTATAAGTCAGACGATGATCAGACGTCTTGCAGCTATAACATGTAGTCGACACATAATCAGCTGTAAATAAATTAGTCCATAATCAAATAATATACGTAATTACATTTGTTTGAACTTATTTTTACAAGTTACATCGAACTAGTTTTTCAAACAACTTTCTAAATTGAAATTCAGTTGAATGAGAAATGAACGTCCAAAATTGGTTGCTTAAATAGCATAAATTGGACAAATGAGAAATAATCTTATATTGGAAACATGGAGAAAAGTCATTTAATACATAAGGGAGGATGTTTGTGTCTAGACTCAAAGATTTGAGATTAAAGTATGTTGTAAAGGAGAGAAAACATATCCAAACAAAACCGGGTTACTGTTGAGTTTGAGTTTGGGCAAATGGGCTAGAGGTTAAATAACTTAGCTTTTTTAGCTCATATTTTTTTTATATTTGTGTTTAATTTAGTCAACATAACAAACAAATATCTTCTTTTCAACATTGAAATCGACGAATTAATGGCCATAAATCGGGCATTGAATTCACGTCTCCATGAATGCTCATATTAATGGAGCGGTTTTGCTTTAACAAATAAAAGAGAATAAATAGTTTCTTTAAGAAAAACAACAATGAAAAATCTCATTCATAAACAACAAGAAAAATCTTCTTTATGTCTCTTCTCTCTGTTTTTCAGAGTCTTGAAAATACACACATCACTAGCGTTCGTTAGGCTTCTGATTTTCGGTGGTGCAAATTAGAAGATGGTGCGGTTGTATCCTGAAATTTTGATTGCGTCAAACCGTCACACTATGGGCAATTAAAGAATTAAGAAAAGAGTGTCTCGCCTCCGCACAAATCGTTCTTGGTTCATAAGATATTGGTATCTAGTTTTGTAATTTTTGATATTGTGTTATCATTATCTATAACAATTTTTTTAGTTTACCACATCGTAGAAATTGATTTTACTAACAAAAAATTGATTAATTAATAAAGTTTTCTTAAGAACAGGAACTCGTACTTGTGTTGAAGACTTGGAATATTGATCATTTTCTGATTGAATACTTTTAATTAATTTTTTGCAATTTATTCTGATTTTTCGTTTAAATTGTTGATTTAGTTAATTTAATTAACTTCTGCAATTTATTCTTTTTATTCTGCATATATTGATGCATATCTGGGTTGATTATTCTTTTTATTTTTCAATTTATATTTTGGTTAAATTGCTAAATTATCTGCCTAGATGTTTATGGATGAAAGAAAAAAAAATATTGCAATAGTTGTCGTCGATCTGGACAATTTATTTTGTTGATGCAATTTAATTTATTTATTATGGCATAATATGTTGAATTTTTATTTCTGGTTTTTTTGTTTAGTATACTACATTGTCTTGTTTACTCATGAACAAGTACAATTTTGAGTATGACTAACAACAACAATAACTAGGCTTTGATTGACGATCACAATAATCGTACTCTGCTCGATAAAAGAACCATTGGAGCTGGTGCTCTTGAAAACGGTTTAAGTGAGCCGACGCCCCAAATTCAGTTTGGGAGTGATCTACCACATATGAACTAGCCAGTGCCTAGCGCATTAAGCGTAGGACTGATACCGGATTGAAATTGAGATTTCATAAAATGGTGACAAGAGCTTGTGTGTGATCACAAGTTTTAAAGTTTGTTTTCCAGTTCGATTGGATAAACTCAATACTCATTGTGGCGAGAGCTTGCGAGCCTTGGCTTTTTTTTTCTTTTACAAAGAGAGAAACATTAAACGAATTCTCGTTGGAGATTCTAATTTAAATGTTGCGATTGGTTTTAAAAAATATACTATATTTTTCTGGTTTTTTTTTTATAAAAACTTGTAATTTTCTGGTTTTTAAAAAAAACCTGTAATTTTCTGGTTTTTGAGAAACCTACAATTTTCTGATTTTAAAAAAATTCTAGAATTGTTTTGTAGCTTTGATCATCTCACACATTTGGTGTATACTTATTGACTACACATTTATAACATTTATAAAATATCCCACATTGAAAACATGAGGCAGAACTTCTCTTGTGTATAAAGTGGAGAAATTAGAATGAGGCTTAAAACCTTGGATACACTTGGATGTATTAGAGAAAGGAGATATTCGGGCTGGACTCGGGAGTTGGAATTTGGCAAATAAGATTATCTTTTTGGTCCAAATTCATTTGTTAATATATTCTTGAATAAGTCAACATATATATCATCTCTTTCTCTTTGATTTTGTAACTCTATATTCAATTGGAATTGAATGTCTAACTTACAAAATTTAATCACCATTGAAGTGGAGAATTAATTCTCATAATGGTGGTCTTCTCCTCTTTAAGGCATATATTGAAAACCAACTTGAAAAAACTATGAAAATAGTTATATGTGATAAAAGAGGCAAGTATAATGAGAATAAATGCGTTCTTGAGAAAAACGACATTATTCATCAAAAAAAAAGTTGTTCTTTATTCATTTGAATCTAATGATGTTGCGGAACAAAACTATGTACTTTTAGAGAGATGATGAATGCAAAAAAGCATAATTCTTAGTTATCTCAAAAAAAATGTGGGGGAAAGCGATGTTTACCACATAAAGTCATTAGCAAGAGGTCACATGAACTTTGAGGAGGTAAAGTACATTTTTACAAATACCTGAAAGTGTGGGGGTGCATAGCAAAAGTTTGTTCATGTACTGAGTTGTCACACGAGTAATCTAACTTGTAAATATTGGAAAGCTATAACTAGAGTATTGAGCTACGCGCGATATACCTAAACTTATGTGCTACATTAAACAATTGATCTCAAATGGAGTAATTTTCATAGATTATATCCAATTAGATGACAACCTTGGATCCATTTATTAAAGGTGTGTCATGAGATTAAATTTAAAAAATCATCAAGAGGAATGAGTTGTGCTATATATGTTGTCTAAGGTTTACACTAAAGTCTGGGTGGTTCAAGACACCATGTTCACCATCTGGTCGAGTAAATCCGACAGATATTAAAATGAGTGGTTAATGCTATCATCTTAAATGCAGTGAATTTTTCGCATGTATTCTCAAAAATCCTTATGTCAAGTCAGTCAGTCGAGTCGAGTCGTCACATGTTTAGAGTCATTTCTATTCATGTGGGGGATTGTTAGAACTTATTTTTACAAGTTGCATCGAACTATTTTTCGAACAACTTTCTAAATTGAAATTCAGTTGAACTCGCGCGCAACCCCGCCCCGTTATGTTATGGAAGAATTGAACTTCTAGAAATGAACGTCCAAAATTGGTTGCTTAAATAGCATAAATTGGACAAATGAGAAATAATCTCATATTGGAAACATGGAGAAAAGTTCTTTAATACATAAGGGAGGATGTTTGTGTTTAGACCCAAAGCCTTGAGACCAAAGTATGTTGTAAAGGAGAGAAAGCATATCAAAACAAAACCGGGTTAGGCTTGAGTTTGAGTTTTGGCAAATGGGCTAGAGGGTAAATAGCTTAGTTTTTTAGCTCATATTTTTTCTTTATATTTGTGCTTTATTTAGTCAACATAACAAACAAATATCTCTTCCTTTCAACATTGAAACCGACGAATTAATGGCCATAAATCGGGCATTGAATTTACGTTTCCATGAATGCTCATATTATGGAGTGGTTTTGCTTTTGCAAATAAAAGAGAGAAGAAATTGTTTTTTCAAGAAAAACAACAATGAAAATTCTCATTCATAGACAACAAGAAAAATCTCTTTCATGTCTCTTCTCTTTGTTTTTTCCAAGTCTTAAAAATACACACATCACTAGCGTTCGTTAGACTTCTGATTTTGGATGGTGCAAATTAGAAGATGGTGCGGTTGTATCCTGAGATTTTGACTGCGTCAAACCGTCACACTATGGGCAATTAAAGAATTAAGGAAAGAGTGTCTCGCCTCCGCACAAATCGTTCTTGGTTCATAAGATATTGATATCTAGTTTTGTAATTTTTGATATTGTGTTACTATTATCTATAACAATTTTTTCAGTTTGCCATTTCGTAGAAATTGAAGTCCTACAACATTTGTACGAACTATAACTAACCTAAAAAGGTTATATTTAAAATAAATTTAAAAAGAAATTAGTTCGTGATCAAATAATATGCATATTAATTACATTTATATTCGCTTTATATAAAAAATACAAATTTTACCAAAGTAATTGTATATATATATCATTGTTTTTAGTTCTATAAATTTGCTCCTAATAACCGTTGTTTATAATATGCTAAAAGTTAGGATCATTTATGATGTATAAGGGAAATATAAATAGGGAAATTACCAGACATCTTTTTTGACAAATCACCCGTCGGTAATTTCCCGACATCATATTATCCACAGAATGGACCAAACCAACTCCTTTTCTTTTTCTTTTTATGTGTGGTGAATGAAAAGAGAAAGATGCGTAGACCTAGACGGATTTGTAGGACACATGAAGTATATAGTAAAAGTGTAAAACATGCAATACAAAACTTAACTACATCATCATTTTTTTTTCTTTTTAATTATACTTTTTTAAAAGTCTAACCGGCATTAGGCATATACCTTATTGGCCCAAATACCTAAAGTAGGACAAATATCAATATGTAGAAAAATATATAAGACGAGCGAAGTCCACTAAAAGAAACAAAACAGAACATCACATCATCTATACATCATGTCTTCCTCTCGAACACAACCCTCTTCTTCTTCTTCTTCATCTTCAGTTTGGCAACTCCAATACATGAAGCTCCATTTCTTCACCAAGATTCGTTGCCTTTTGAAATCCAAAGCATCCTTTCGCAAACGCAACCTTCAAACCTCACCTGAGAAATCAAGAACCCATCAAGATTTCGACAAGGTGGCGGCGCTACCGGAAGTAGTAGTATCGAAGCCACCAGAAAATGAGAATGAGGAGGTTGTGTTGCAGAGAACTGTGAAGAAGCTTCACTTCGGAAGCTGGGAAGAGAAGGAGAAAGCTGCCGTCGAGATCGAGAAACTTGCCCGAGAAGACAGGAAGACTCGGAAGCTCATGGCTGAACTCGGTGTTCTTCAGGTTCTTGTTTCTATGGTGGCTTCTAATGTCTCCGGCCATCAGAGAGCTGCCGTTAATGCTCTTATTCAGCTTTCTCATGGAACCTACACGTAAGTTCTTTTAGTGTTTTTCAATTAGAAATTTAACTAATTTAATCAAAGTATCTCACTGATAAGTCAAAATTCATAAATATCGATGCATGCACATATATATATATATATATATATATTTAATTTAGGAGAACACAATGAATGAAATGTTAAATGTTATAAAAAAATAATGTTATTGTTTATTCTTGGTTTTTAGTTTTCGATGTGTATAGTAATTGTCAAATTACCCCTCTTGTTTCTTGCTTTACAATCATTAAGATTAGACTTGCATTTGATTTTTATTCAACTTGCACTTTTAGCTTTATCCAATGGTGACTGGAATATAGGATTTACGTTTATACCAAAGAAAATCTATTGGATTTATCTAACATTTTTCTTCGTTGTTTTTCTTTTTTTGGATTTATGTTCTTGGCTAGATGTGAATTTTCGAAGATGTTTAGAGTTAGTGGTTACAACTTACGACTTCGGTGTATAAAATATAATATAATATGTCCCTTTTGTTTTATTTATATTTGACTTATAATATTTCCATTTTATTATAGATGTTTGAGAAAAAATTTTGTTTCATTTTATTTGATTTTCTTTAAAAAAAAAAAATCAGCATATTGTTTTTTAATTTATAAAAAGGATATGTATATTTAATTTTATATTAATTTTTTCTATTGGTTTAATTTTTATAAATGAGTAAATATTTATTATTTATTAATTTTTGTGTTTTTAGCCAAAACATCCTATAAAATGGAATAGAGGTAGTATAAATCAGGAAACTATTAATAAACTATATATTTTGAAGTTTCGAATATATATCATAAGTTCATAAGTCATTGGTTGACAAAATTATCCACTAGAGTGATTTATTACCGAATTTAGTTCTTTTGACTAAAGCCGATGTTATGCCTAATTTTCTTCATTCACTAAAGTTTTAAATTTCTTTTTGTCAACCAAAATTCAATTTTTTTTTTCTTGTCATAGTTTTGAATTTGAAACTAATGCGATAAATCATTATAACCAAAATAGTGGATCCTTCCGTAGCGTCTAATTTGCCTTTATGAAGTACGCACGACGTTTCCCTCACGTGCCTTTCTCTCTCTCTCTCTCTCTGATTTAATTTGGTCAATATTGAGTGTTACATAAAGGTATAATAATTAATTTAGAATTGTGCATGTGTGTACCATATCACTACAAGTCATGTATAACTCTAAAAATGTGTTTTTTGTTTGATAATTTATCTGCAAATGATTTGGTGTCAATTTTCTAGTGTATGAAAAAGTAAATAATATACATGTACCTATAACTTACGGAAATTACAAAGAATATAGACATAGAGGAGTTTGCAAAGCTTTGGTGGCAATCCACTAAGAAATGGATGATTATCTATTGGTCAGTATTGCATATATATTCATCCAATTTTTAATACTAATAAACAAACAATAAATGTGACATTATAGTCTAATAATGAATGTTAATTTCCTAGTGCGTCGGAACTCGGAAGAGTCGAGATATAAATCACGTTAGTTGACAGCCCATTAGTACGTATATATCTCTCTCTAATTGGCCATTAATTTTTCTGACCATTCATCTATTAGAAAAGTTGAAGATCATATTCCACTAACCTTAATCTATTTATATATAGAAAGATATATATATATATATATGTATGTAACTGTATAGAAATATATATAATATGACATACATATTGTGTTTATAAAATTATTACTGTATAACTCTATCTAATACACGATCTATAACAAAAACACAGAAATTAGGAAAAAGATAAAACGGTGCAGAGGAAAAGTCACATGTACTTGATCTGAAATTGATTAAAATGTACTTGTTAAGAAAACTTTTATGACTTAATCAATGTTACTTGAGCTTTTTTAAAACTTCATCTCTTGTTGCTTCACAAATGATTTTCACATTTCTTTTCAAATTAGAAGGCCCAACAAGATAATAATTTTGCATAAACGAATATTGATCATTTCAAAAATATATATCGATTTAAAAGTTTGATTCCTTTTTATAATTCCAGAAAAGATTTGTGTAATATTTATCTGTTTAACAAATGAACCTTACAAAAATCACAATATAAACTCTGAGCTTCTTATTTTTCTCTTACTTCAGGAACAAGGCACTAATGGTGAGCGCCGGAATATGCTCAAAGCTACCTAAAGATGTCGAAGTTCTCGACCAATCAACAAGACATGGCTTTGCGGAGCTTTTACTTTCACTTTCGTCTCTAACAATCACACAATTACCAGTAGCTTCATCACAGATTCTACCGTTCTTAATGGACACGATGAACTCAGATTCAACAGACATGAAGACCAAAGAGATATGTCTAGCCACCATAAACAATCTCTGCCTCGTGCTGGAAAACGCAGGACCATTGGTCTTGAACGGGACAGTGCAGACACTCCTAAACCTAATGTCAGCCAAAGACCTGTCTGAGAAGGCACTAGCAAGTTTAGGGCAATTGGTGGTGACTCAAATGGGTAAAAAGGCAATGGAGGATTGTTTGGCTGTGCCCAAAGATTTGATAGAGATTCTAACATGGGAAGATAAACCGAAATGCCAAGAGTACTCAGCGTATATCTTGATGGTATTAGCTCATCAGAGTTGGAGCCAGCGCGAGAAAATGGCCAAGTCAGGTATTGTGCCGATTCTTCTTGAAGTGAGCTTACTTGGGAGCCCTCTGGTTCAAAAGAGGGCAGTGAAACTTTTGCAGTGGTTCAAGGATGAGAGAAATGTACGGATGGGTCCTCATTCGGGTCCACAAACGGGTTGGGTGAGTCCTGGGATGGGATCCCCAATGAGCCCGAGGTCGGGGGAAGAAGGTAAGAAGATGATGAAGAATCTGGTGAAACAGAGTTTGTACAAGAACATGGAGATGATAACTCGACGAGGGAATGTTGACATGGAGATTGAAGGTTGTAGGCTTAAGTCTTTGATCATCAGCACAAGCTCTAAAAGCTTGACTTATTGACCTTTATTTTGTGTTCTGATATTGCTATATAAAGTGATTAGTGAGTGTCTTGATCTGCACACATAAATACTTATACAAGGGAATTAAAAAAGGGAGAAGAGAGAAGTGCAATCACCAAAATATGAAAAGCTTTTAGAGTTCCATAAAACTTGGATTTACTCGAATTAAACTTGATTTCGGATCAATCATATTTGTGGATCCATGATCCAACCTAGGTGTTCTGTTGGATATCGGTACGAGAAGTAGTAGAAAATGGTTGAGACGGATTATTTGGAAATTTACATATATTTTCCAAAGTATTTACAATATAAAGACAAGACCGAAAATTTGGGTAACCAAACAAGTTTGAGAAATTAGGGTAGAAAAAAATCACTACTCAAAATCTCATCAATTTGGATAAGAATCAACATTGGGACGGCTTTTTCAAATAAGTTAGGTAATTTTGTAGATTGTGAGAAAAATTGAGAAATTTAGAATAATTGTTAAAGAATTATATATATAAAAGATAAGAGGAGTTTTTACATGGATGATACATCATCATCTCTTAATTAACCTTTCAATACTAATCTCAATAGATGCTTCGACATCTCTAACTTTGCTTCGAGTTAGGGTTTAGTTTCACTTCATCAAAACGCGTTTAATTGAATCCACTGCGTTCAAAGGACTGGAGGAGACGTTTTTTGAATATAGGAAAAAGGAGATGGCTTCAACGGTAGAGACGTCTTTTTTGGTCTCCAAAAATGCACAACCCCATTAGCCCAATATGAAAGGACCAAATCCATATTTTTTTGGGCTGGAAAGTGTCCATTTTCATAATAACCTTTTATTTCGCCCAATAGACATCAAATTTGCGAGGAGCATGAAAGAGATAAAGGCATATGTAGTTCAATCAAAGCCATGTTTAAAATTTACAAGATTGTGTGTTACCTTAGTGCACTATAGTGCCTTTGTAGTAGAGTTTGCAATGGAGTTCACAAGGAATACCAAAACATATTCTTTATTGATCATAATCAAACGTGAGAAAACCATAAATCTTTGTAATTTCTACTTATAACAACAAAAACAAAACTCATAATTCCTAAAGGTATGCAAACTAGTAGAAGATAAATTAACAAAGCAAAAACTTCAAAATCAATCAAAAGTAAATAAAGCCTTAATATCAAGATTCTATTTGGAAAGTGAGAAACAGTAGGTGACATAGGGAAACACCACTCTGACACTCTTTTCAGCTCAAATGATTCAGAGACTTGACAAACAAATCCGAACATAATCTCATCCATTAGAAAGCTAGGAGGTAGACGATATTATGGGTGTATGCAAATCTGGTTTGCATCAAGATAAGAAAACAGAGAAGGAGCTTTCTTAAACTCAACGTTATTTACATTCTATTCAGAAAAAGAAAAAAAATTTACATAACAAAGCTCTTGCGATAGTAGGGCCACTTGCCTTACGGAGTTACTTCAACCATTTACAGCAATAACATTATCTACAAAACAATAACATTGCAACTTGTAATTATAAGAGAGTACGGCCACTTGATAAAATCAGTTATTGCATTATGGAGTTACATGATGGGACTTGAATATTAAAAAAAGAAATTATTTTCTATGAAAATTTTGTTATGAAAATCTCTTAATTTTTCACATTTTATATTAGACACAACTACGAAATGTTGGTGTTTGCTTGTTCTTATTGTCGAGCGCATGATACAAGATAATAAAAAGAGTGGAAAAAAAGAAAAGAAACCAATTAAGAGAAAACAAAAAGTACTCTTTCATTCATTGGCTAAGATTTGGGTCATCCTATGTTGAAACGACAAGAGAGCTTTCCTTCCAATATTCACTAGCAAAAAAATTTGGTTTGAGATACAAACTTATGATTTCAATATCTCTATTATTTCCGGCTGTTTTGGTTCTATTCGAAGACCCAATAATATGAATTATTCTTGGACACTCATACATATCTAGACATTTTAGGGAGATAAGATTTGTGAGACCATCGTATTTAGATTATTTAAAATAAAAAAAAAATATAGATACCAGTTTAAAAATATGAAAATTATGAAACAATGAAACACTTATTATACATATTTGCTCTCGAGCTATTCGGATATCTAGTATATTTGATGTTTTCTTATAATATAATCTTTCAAAGAATATCTTCTTCATTTCATTGATATTAGTAAACTAAATTTTATAATGTTTCGTAGCTTTTAAAGTTAACAGTCTTATGATTAATTAAAAATATATTTTTAAAATTTTTAAGATATATCATAAATAACGGTTTATATATGCATATTTATCTTTCTATATATAGATATACATATACACATATATTTATATCTTTCAAACAAAAGAAATATTTGATCTTTTAAATTTTAATCTTTGCGATTTGTTTTACTTCTATCAAATTATAAAATTTGAATAATTGTTTTGTTCCATAAGCTTATGGGTTATCCACCGAAGTTTTTACACCGAGTCAGTCGACCATATAAAAACTAGCAATTTGTTTTCCCATGTCATTTGGTCCCACTTCGTTAGAACATTCAAACCACACACTCAACATCCCACCACACTCTTCACAATTTCTTATATAAGACCATTTTGTCATACACGCTTCTTGGCAAACCAAGTAACATAACCACAACATTTGTAATAACAGAGTATTTTATTGATACTATTTTTAAATTGTGCCCATACATTCCATACATATTACCTCTAGGAATGGCGTCATCTATCATCTTTATTCTAACTATTTTTTTGAGTTACAAGACTTCGGTAGCCACATCTCGTGGTGGCCTTTTTGAAGCTTCTGCCATGGAGAAACATGAGCAATGGATGGTTCGATTTCATCGCGTTTACTCTGACGAATCCGAAAAAAGAAGTAGGTTTGATATCTTCAAGAAGAACTTGGAGTTCGTCCAGAACTTCAACATGAATAGGAACATCACGTACAAGTTGGATGTCAACGAGTTCTCTGATCTCACCGACGAAGAATTTCGGGCAACACACACAGGACTAGTTCTACCTAAGGGTATAACCGAAATTGCCGCATTAAAAGCCGACAAAACTGTGCCGTTTAGATATGGTAATGTTAGTGATACCGGCGAGAGCATGGACTGGAGACAAGAGGGGGCCGTTACACCCGTTAAGTATCAAGGCCAATGTGGTAATTGTTTTGTTTTGTGTTTTTTAACAGCAAGCATTATTTGAGCTTGACATCATTACTTTAATTCTTTTACGAATTTTAATCATAAAAAAGAATAGGGTTACTTACATGAAAATGTATATACATTATGGTTTTAAAAGTACATGATTTTTTTTTTTGAAAACGGAACAGGAGGATGCTGGGCATTTTCAGCGGTGGCGGCAGTGGAAGGCCTTACAAAGATTACTAAAGGCGAGCTCGTATCGCTGTCGGAGCAACAACTCTTAGACTGCGACACGGACTACAACCAAGGATGTCGTGGAGGGATAATGTCGAAAGCTTTCGAGTACATAATCAAAAACCAAGGCATAACCACCGAGGTTAACTATCCATACCAAGAATCACAACAAACTTGCAGTTCATCAACCACCCTATCATCATCTTTCCGTGCAGCTACAATCAGCGGATATGAGACAGTTCCAATGAACAATGAGGAAGCGTTGTTACAAGCGGTGTCTCAACAGCCTGTTTCCATTGGAATAGAAGGGACGGGGGATGCGTTTAGGCACTACTCGGGCGGGATATTCGACGGAGAGTGTGGGACGGATTTACATCATGCGGTCACAATTGTTGGATACGGAATGAGTGAAGAAGGGACTAAGTATTGGGTGGTGAAGAACTCATGGGGGAGAATTTGGGGAGAAGATGGTTTCATGAGGATCAAAAGAGACGTGGATGCACCCCAAGGAATGTGTGGTTTGGCCATGCTTGCTTTCTATCCGCTAGCTTGAATTTTATGTTGTTTGATTGGTGTGATTGAAATAATTGAATACACTTAGATTAATATAAAATCTTCTGAAACATTTATGGTCCCCACGTTTTCGCGCAAATGGATTGACTTTTTTTCAACTTATGTAAGCGCCGAAGAAAACAGAGCACTTTATTCATCTCCCTAATGATAACATATATTACGTACGTTGGTGTAACATATATTATAAATTTCTTCGACATATAAGAACTGAACTAGCATTGTTAGTAGGCATGGATTAAAACCAACGGATTTTTCCGAACCGAACCAAAACAAGGTATATAAGCGGAGGAGGAAGATGAAGTATTTCTGTGTATTCTTCAACGAACGATTACACAATATATATACAAGAAGGTGTATCTCACCCATTAAACACAGACATATGTGAGATACAGTAAGTATTCTATTTGAATCCCTTAACATACGGGATATGTTTATACGATGTCCCATTACCAGGTTTGGACAAATTGGTTCGGGTTCGGTTATTTATAAGAATCAATCGGCAAGTAAATAAATAGAGATTGGTTATCAGCTTGATTCCGTTCGGTTCAAGGGGTAACGAAAACCTTAATCTCTATCGATCTCACTCGTTCACTTGTTTCACTCTGCCGAGGATGACAACACACACAAATCCGTCTTTTAGGTGATGACTGGTTCTCCCACTACCACCCGCAAACGCTGCGTTTGCGAGTGGTAGCAGTTGTTAGCGATTGAAAACAATCAAAGAACCCGCTCCGAACCGCTCTAAATCGCTAGATTTCAAAAGCTGCAACTGCAAAATCCCGCAAGCTTTTGCAGTTGCGGGCGGTTGCGATTGGGTAGTAAAAAAAATCATAGCTGGAATTAAAAATAATAATTTAAAATTATATATTTACCCATATATATATATATATTGTATCAGGTTATCTGTTTTTAAACCCTAATTATTATTTTTAACCATATTTTCTCTATTTTGTTTTCCTCTATTATAATTATGGCTTCTAAGGTGATGATTGGTTCTCCCGCTACTACCCGCAAACGCAGCGTTTTGCAGGTGGTAGCGGTTGTTAGCAATTGAAAAAATTCAAGGAACCCGTTCTGAACCGCTCTCAACCGCTCTAAATCGCCAGATTTCAAAAGCTGCTTCCCGCAAACGATAAAAAAAACGAACAAAAAAAATAGAAAAAATAAAAAAAACAACAAAAAAATTAAAAAAAAAAATAAAAACAAAAAAAAAAAAAAAAAAAAAAAAAAAATAAAAACAAAAAAAAAAATAATAAAAAAAGAAAAAAAAAAAAAAAAAAAAAAAAAAATTAAAAAAAAAAAATAAAAAATAAAAAAAAAAAAACAAAAAAAAATATAAATAAAAAAGAAAAAAAAAAATTAAAAAAAAAAAAAAAAATAAAGAAAAAAAAAATTTAAAAAAAAAAAAAGTAGAAATTTAAAAAAAAACAAAAAAAAAAGAACGAAAAAAAAAACGATTGCGGGAAGCAGCTTTTGAAATCTGGCGATTTAGAGCGGTTGAGAGCGGTTCAGAACGGGTTCCTTGAATTTTTTCAATTGCTAACAACCGCTACCACCCGCAAAACGCTGCGTTTGCGAATAGTAGCGGGAGAACCAATCATCACCTTAGAAGCCATAATTATAATAGAGGAAAATAAAATAGAGAAAATATGGTTAAAAAATAATAATTAGGATTTAAAAACAGATAACCTGATACAATATATATATATATATATAGGGGTAAATATATAATTTTAATTTTTTTTTTAATTCCAGCTATGATTTTTTATTTTTAAAAATTTTAGTTTTTTTATTACCCAACCGCAACCGCCCGCAACTGCAAACGCTTGCGGGAAGCAGCTTTTGAAATCTAGTGATTTAGAGCGGTTCTGAGCGGATCGGAGCGGGTTCCTTGATTGTTTTCAATCGCTAACAACCGCTACCACCCGCAAACGCAGCGTTTGCGGGTGGTAGTGGGAGAACCAGTCATCACCTAAGTGAACTTCAAAAAAATATTCTTAAGAATATTTATGACCAATTTGAAATTTATTTGAGTTGGAGTCGAGCCAAAAGTCGTTTGTATACATTGAAGAAACTTTATAATATCTATAAAAACAATCGGGAAGATCTACGAATTCAAGCACATTTTTTACAATTTGTCACATTACTTGATACAATTTTTAGTGATGAACCAAATGCATAATTAATAAGAATTTCACTATAAAATTTATTGGTTTTGAATAATTATTAAGTACTTTAATTATGGGCTTTAATTATTAATCGTGTTTAATATTTTTATAGTTTATCATAACAATATAATTTTTTGTGTTTTTATAACTTTTTATAATAATATATTATATTTATTTTTGTTATTTTTTATCTAACCGCTGATGCACCCGCTGGTTAACCAGTCGTAAACCTACCGCAAATACAGTCATTTCCAAACGCTGAACCAGTCGTTCAAAACGCTTAGTAACGCTTGAAACCGCAACCGCCCGCTTCTGCAAACTCGTGCAAACGCAACCGCACCCGCTGCGGTTAAACCAGTCAGGCCCTTAAGGTGATGACTGGTTCTTCCGCTACCACCCGCAAACGCTGCGTTTGCGGGTGGTAGCGGTTGTTAGCGATTGAAAACAATCAAGGAACCCGCTTCGAACCGCTCTCAACCGCTCTAAATCGCCAGATTTCAAAAGCTGCTTCCCACAAGCGTTTGCGGTTGCGGTTGGGTAATAAAACAAAACAAAAATTGTTTTAAAAAAAAATCATAGCTGGAATTTAAAAAAAAAAAAATTATATATTTACCTCTATATATATATATATTGTATCAGATTTTCTGTTCTTAAACCCTAATTATTATTTTCTAACCATATCCTCTCTATTTTGTTTTCCTCTATTATAATTATGACTTCTAAGGGCATCTCCAACCCCACTCTATATCTTACACCAAACTCTATTTTAGAGTAAAATCTGCTCCAACCCCACTCTATTTTCAACACAAAAATAGCGTAAACCTATTTTTTACTCCAAATATAGAGTAATCCTATTTTCCACTCTATTTTAGAGTTGAACTTTTTTATTTATAAACTAGTCCTTGTCATTTTAAGTTATTTTATTTTAAGAACTATAATAATTTATTTAACAAACAAAATTTCAGAATCTTATAATATCTTTTTAAATATAAAATACAATGACATAAAACCATAAACTGCTAATAAATAATAATTAAAAACATTAAAAACTGAAATTAAAATACATAATATAAATTAGAAATCCGGTAAATCGTTTCCGGATCCACCTAAATTATTAAAATATTGTCCAAACAAATCAGGTTGAGGTGGATCTTGTTGATATTGTTGTTGTTCGGCCATTTTTCGATAAATCCTTATTTGTTCACTTTGAACATATGCACGAAGATTTGGATCCGGTATCGAGTTCAAGTCTTGGAACAAAAATTTGTTTTCTTCTTTAAATTCTTTCAATGCGTAGTGTTTCAATTTGTTTTCTTCTTTAAATTCTTTCAATGATGATGAATAAGTTAAATCTATTTTCTTTTGTTATTTTTATGTGGTGTATTGTGTTTTTATATTAATATTTTTTTTTTGTTATTTTAATTCTATTTTGTTTCGATATTTTTGTGTTGTTATTTTATGGTTAGTTATAAATATTTTCATAATTTTTAGAAGTTTTCAAAAAAAAAAAATAGTAGGTTAATTTTTAAGTTCTATAAATAAAGTGTATTATTTAGCAATTAATAACAAACTTGAAAATAAGTATATACTTAGAATATTCTTTTTAGAGTGAAAAATAGAGTAATACATTAGAGAGAAATTCAACTCTATTTTAGAGTTACTCTATTATAGAGTAAAAAATAGCGCAATACATTGTAGATGCTCTAAGTGAACTTCAAAAAATATTTATAAAGTCGAGTCAAAAGTCGTTTGTATTCATTGAAGAAACTTTATTATATTTATAAAGGAAATCAGAAAAATCTACGAATTCAAGCACATTTCTTACAATTTGTCACCTTACTTGATACAATTTTTAGTGATGAACCCAATGCATAATTAATAAGAATTTCACTATAAATATTATAAATGAATAATTATTAATTACTTTAATTATGGGCTTTAATTATTAATTGTGTTTAATATTTTTATATTTTATCATAACAATATAATTTTTTTGTGTTTTAAAACTTTTTATAATAATATATTATATTTATCTAAGTTGTTTTTTATCTAACCGCTGATGCACCCGCTGGTTAACCAGTCGTAAACCTCCCGCAAACACAGCCATTTCCAAACGCTAAACCAGTCATTCAAAACGCTTAATAACGCTTGAAACCGCAACCGTCCGCTCTCGCAAACTCCCGCAAACGCAACTGCAACCGCACCCGCTGCGGTTAAACCAGTCAGGCCCAAACTGTACCTAACCCAACGCTCTCTAATGCCCTCAAACAAGTTAACTATCAAAGAATAACATATCTTGGTCGACTAATAATATAAGAGTTGGTAGGATTGAAACCGTAATTTTAACAGATTGCCAACGGATATTATCGATAGAATATTGAGTATTTTTAGAAGTGGAACCAACAATCAAACAAAGATGCCTTTAAAATATTTAGGCTTTATACTAAAACATGAAAGACTAAAGGGGTGTTATTGGTTTGTGTATTTAGAGAGAGTTATAAATATTTAGATGTTAAAATTATAGTGTTATTCAATTAAAATTTTCCAAAACTTCATTAAAATTTGGTGTTATTGGTTTATGTATTTGTATAAAGTACTTAAAATCTTTATAAATCTAGAGTTTTTACAATACTTAACTAAACATTGTGACTTTTAACAATTGAGACGTAACTGCCTATTCTAGAGTTACGACTCTTTACAAACATCCTTTGATACACATACGTACCTAACTAACGATTAAATAATATTAGACCAAACTCAATTATAAATTAACAGTAATTAGCAAGTTTGTGCAGAAGGTAATACACGTTTCGGAAATCAAAAGATTCAAAACCAATCCGCATACTGCTGCATGTCGTGAAGGGATAATGTACGTTACCAAATAATTATTATATGTACGTAACCAAATCGTTATTATATTAAACAAAACAATTCAACTAAAAAGATAGAGAAAGAAAAGCTAAAAACTTAAACTGTGGAGTCTAATAAAACATGATAGCTAAACATGTCGTGAAGATGAACGACACTAAAGAATATTGAAGTCGGACACCATCGCTTGGAAATCTGCCGCCTGGAACTATGGGAACTTGTCGCCCTGCACCTCCAGTGTTTCCACTATTTCCGCCTCCGTTGTCACCATCATCTCCACCGCGACCGCCTCCGCCACTGCCACTCCCTCCACCTTTTCCACCCTTATTTCCTCCAGATCCACCACTGCCACCACGGTTTGAGCTTCCTCCTCCACTGCCACCACCTCCTCCGCGACTTCCTCCACCACTACTGCCTCCACCTGAAGAACCACCTCGAGAGCCTCCACCACCACCACCTCTACTACCACCTCCACTGGCTAGCTGTCTTCGAACAAAATCACCTGGAAACGACATCGTTTCTACGATATAGTGATGACGTTTTAGATCAATAGATGAGAGAGAAGCTTGATTAAGTGAACAAACGGCTTCGATTTGCGTATGAATGAGGAGGGATAGGAATATATGAAACATTATGCTACGCCTTTGGACTTCCATTTTGTATTTATAAATCTTACACCTTCGATACCAAGTCACGCCTCTATTTATACGATTTTGAGTAGCCGCGTGTAGGCCTGAGATTATTACCAGGCGGATCCGGATACGGATACGGATACGGATAATAGGAAAATTTGATCCAGATATCCAGTTTTTTTTGTTTTTTTTCAAATATAATTTTATTATTTATTATAAATCGACTTGGACTTCTTAAAATTGGACTAAATACCCGGCCCAACATAGTTTTTTTCTCTTATCTTTCTCAAATATCATATTTTTCCTAAACAAATACGGATAAGGATATCCGTTTTTTTTGTGTATATTTGAAACCCGAATATCTAGATTTTCGGATACGGATCCAAATAATAAAACTACAGATCTGCCATATACACATACGGATATCCCCAAAAATTGTAGATATCCGAATCCGAATCCGAATCCGAATCCGAATGCGGGTGTAGTAAATCTTTCTATAACTTTATTTTTCTTTTGTTGACTTTTCCAACGCGAGTTTCAAATGTTGAAGCCTCCTTTGCTTTGATTGACTTTACTAATAAGGACAAAACTTGACTTTTTCTTTTGCGTCTATAATTTGGTTTGTTTCACATAATATTCCATTTCTGTTTTGTCGTTTTAGATTTAAATTGTCGCTATAAAAATAACATTTTCATAGCTTAAGGAGTAGACCAACGCCTAATTTATCCTTCACCCAAAACTAATAAAATTAAGTTTTTTTTTTCTTTTCTCAAACTAACTAAAATTAAGGTTGACCAGTAAAATTACGCGTAAGTTACACAATAACCAGGGACATATACATAGATATTGATATTGTAATAATTTGTCAACTCGTTTTAAATATAATTGTCGACAATTAGCAACATGACCACGAGGTTTCCTTCTATTAGTATACGACGTCAAACATAATTTTAGACCAAAAATATAATTTGATTTGAAAAGTATGATTAAGCAACAAATTCCATAATATAAGTATCGCTATGTTTCTCACGTATGGCATGCATTTACTTTATCATAGCTGTTTGATTATTCAAATAAAAAAAGCTGTATGTAAATAACATGCTAAAGAATTAAAACAGACAATTTGGATATATATATTTAAAGTAGAATATTTTTCTTTTTTGGAACTTTTAGAGCCACATACAGTTTTAAAACGGTGCGGGAATGGCAAGTTGTACCACCAATATCAAATTGTGATTAGTCCATACCGATATTAGTTTGGATGATGGACAAGATGGTATTGTATCAATTCTGTAGGTGTAGTGTCAATTATGGGAGCGGCAAACCTTCGACGAAGTTTTTCGTCTTTGCATACCGAAGTGGTGGCACTAGTTTGGGCAATGAAGTGTATGGTAGACGAAAATATACGGGATATTAACTTCTTCACGGACTGTTCGGAATTAGTGGAGATGGTGTCTTCCCCGACGGAATGGCCGGTATTTGCTACATACTTGGAGGTGATTGAAAGAGATAAAGCAGTTTTTAAAAATTCTTTTACGCTTTCTTTAATTCTTCGCCGTTATAATGAAAATGCGGATAAACTAGCACGACGAGTTCGTGTTTTCCCGCGATATATGTCTTTTGTAAACTATGTTTTATCAGAATGGCTTACTTAATTCACCCAAATTAATATATTGTTGTTGACAAATAACAAAACATTTGTTTGGATCTTTGAAGTCTAGTGTTGCAATCTTTTGGTTATCGTGGATGTAACCCCCTTAATACCACAAAATCATCACTGCAACAAAACATGCATTTACCGACTACAGATGGCGACTACAGAAGTAGTCGCCAAATTATGAGACTAGTAGGTACTACTGGGCGACTAAATTTATTTAGTCGTAAATATGTCATTATTCTACGACCAAAGTTAATAGTCGGTAACTTAGTCCCTAATTTACGACTACACTGCAGACGGAAGAAAGTAGTCGCATAATAGTCGTCAAACTGGCGACTACTATGAGGCTATTTTTGTCGGTCGTATGTATGTGACTACATTTACGACTAATAGTCGTAAATATGTAGTACCATAATAGACGCTAAATTAGCGACTACGTTGCGATTACTGCGGCGAGTCGCACATTAGTCGTAAAGAGTCGAAAAAAGCCTGAGCAAAAAACACGTGTTATTCGTTTTGGGGTTGGTGCACCGGTTTAAGGCGACTACATATTATAATAGCCATTTAGTCGCAAAGTAGTCGATATTTAATCACCGTAAATGTGTATAAAATCAAAACTCATCCATTTTCTTCTCCTCATTCATTCGGAAAATCACAAAGAAAAAAACGGATTTGAGATCTATGATGTAGGGAAATTAAAACTATAGTAATTTTTGGGAATGGATGTATAAGAGGTTCGTTGAAGAGACGAAAATATTTTTGGCAGAGTTCACAACGAAGGTGGATCAATTCATGAAATTTGCAGATAGCCAGCCTCTAGCACAGAGCAATGGCGGTAAGTTTTTCTGCCCTTGCAGTATTTACAAGAACGAGAAGTTTATCCCAGGACAAGAATTTGGAATCATCTTTAAAGTAGATGATTTATGCTAGATTATTATGTTTTTTATAAGCATGGACAAAAACTCAATATGGATTTACGACGTTTAAAAGTGAGAGTGAATAAGTGGGTAATATAATAGAAGATAGATATGTGGATATGGTGAATGATGCATTTCATCATAACGTGAGTTTTGATAACTATAATCAGGATGGTAGTTATTAGAATGTAGAAGAACCGGTTCGTAATCATTCAAAGAAATTCTATGATTTGTTAGAAGATGCAAAAAATCCGTTATACGATGGTTGTCGTGAAGGCATTCGCAGTTATCCTTAGCCGCTCGAATCATGCAGAATAAGGCATAATATAATATTAGTGAAAAGGTAGTGGATTCGTTTTGCTTGACAAACTATTTACCAGAAGGAAACTAGTCAACCGATTCACATTACGAGACAGAAAAATTGATGCGCAATTTGAGCCACCCATATCATACAATTGATGTGTGTATTAACAATTGTATGATTTTCTGGAAAAATGACGAAAGAAGTTAAATGTCTGTTTTGTGGTGTGCAAAGATGGAAGCCTAAGAATGACCGACGTAGAACGAATGTACCATATAGTCATATGTGGTATCTACCTATTGCTGATAGGTTGAAGAGATTGTATTAGAGCGAGAAGACTGCAACGACAATGAGATGTCATGCCGGGAACCAAGCTAAGGAGGGAGAAATGGGTCATCCTTCTTATGCAGCGGAGTGGAGATATTTTCAAGATAAAAATCCCCGGTTTGCCGAAGAACACTGTAACGTTTACCTGGGATTATGTACAGACGGGTTCAATCCACTCAGCATGTCTCATAATTATTCGATGTGGCTTGTGATATTGACTTCATATAGTTTACCCCTTGCTATGTGCATGAATACATAGTACTTATTTCTTACAATTCTGAATTTTGGGCTAAATCATCCACGAGCTAGTCTTGATATCTTCCTCTGACCTCTTATTGAGGAGTTAATAGAGTTGTGATCTAATGGAGTCGATGCATACGATGTGTCCTTAAATCAAAATTTTAATCTAAAAGCAGTGCTGATGTGGACGATAAGTGATTTTCCGGCATATAGCATGTTGTCAAGATGGACAACCCATGGTAAATTGTCTTGTTCTGTTTGCATGTAAAATACAAAGTTTTTTTTATCTACCTAATGTTAGGAAGACATGTTAGTTTGATTGTCACCAAAGATTTCTTCCTCATGGTCATCCATTAAGGAGAAATAAAAAAGACTTCCTGAAGGGAAATGACACTTCGAGAGAGTACCCACCTCATTCTTTGACCGGTGAGTAAGTTTATTGTGAGCGGTTGGATGGTGTAAATCCACCGAAAACAAAGGACGTCGGTGGAAACGGTCACAAAAATAAGAAGTCGGGCTATGGGAAGCAACATAGCTGGCACAAGGAAAGTATATTCTGGGAGCTGCCATTTTGGAGGGATCTCAATCTCCGACATAATTTTGATGTGATGCATATAGAGAAGAATTTTTTTGACAACATCATGAATACGCTAATGAGTGTGAAGGGTAAATCAAAAGACAACATCATGTCAAGATTGGATATAGAACAATTTTGTTTTCGGCCACACTTACATATTGATAGTGATGGTAAAGCTCCTTGTTCCAGTCTTCATATTGACAGAAGAAGGCAACACAAGTTTACTGGAATGTGTGAAACATGCGGTTAAATTTCCAGATGGTTATTCGTCAGAATTAGTTACTTGTGTTGATATGGACAAGCGAAAGTTTTTAGGGATGAAAAGTCAGGACTGCCATGTTTTTATGGAGCGACTACTTCCATTTATCTCTGCAGAACTTCTAGATCGGAATGCCCACCTTGCGTTATCAGGTACTAAATTACTTATAGTTGTTTCAATATATGAGTATATAGTATTTTATATAGTATATCCTCAAGACTTTTGAATAAATTGTACGGGTCAGAGCATTTTCCCGGGACTTATGTTCGAGAAATTTGCATAAAAGTCGTCTTCAAATTCTAAAAGAGAACATAGTTTTAATCTTATGCAGTTTGGAAAAGATCTTTCCACCATATTTTTCGATGTGATGAGGCCATGTCCAGTACATGCGTATACATTTCCATGAAGTTGAATTAGGAGGCCATGTCTAGTATAGGTGGATGTATCCTTTTGAAAGGTTTTCCAAAAAGTTGAAAGGGAGAACAAAAGATTTGCGGCAGGATCGATTGTTGAATCATATATCAATGACGAGATTTCTTATTTCTCAGAACACTACTTTGCTTCGAATATACAAAAAAAATCAAGGTAAATACTAAAATCATTCACATGTCCACTTAGCCATTTAGCATGTATACACACATGATATCTATCCTAATGTGAATAATTTTTCACTAATTTGGTCAGGGTTAACAAGATTCGATGAAGGTGAAGTCCCCGTATATCATTTTCCTGGAGTACCTTCTATATTTACCCACGTAGGCCGTCCAAGTGGAGAAATGCATGAAATATGGCTATCAAAGAGAGACAATCAATGCGCACATGCATATGTTTTACAAAATTGTAACTATTTTCAACCAATTGAGAGGTATATAGTATTTTAATCACATGCCCACTTTACCTTTTAATATATATAATCCACTATATATATTTCTCATATTTGTGTTGGTTTTGTATAGAATGTTCGAGGATTTTATTTCTGCAAAATATCATGCAGTTTCTAAGAAAGAACTCTCCGCGAAAAGAGCTAACGAATATCATTTATGGGTGAAAGAATATGTATGTCTAACTAATATTCATAACTATGCATATACTTATATTTATGTATATATGTTGAAGTTATTGTTTATATATATGCAGGTTACTTATTGGAATGCCACAAATCAATTTCTTACTTAGGTTCAAGAGATAGTTCATGGACCTTTGAATAAGGTCAAAACCTGGCCAATGTATTTCACAAGAAGTTATTTGTTTCATACCCAGAATCACGGTGCTAGCCGAAAGACATGCAACTATGGGGTCTGTGTTAAAGGTGAAAATTACACTGATGCATCTGATGAAGTGGATTTCTACGAGATCTTAACAGATATCATAGAACTCCAGTACGAGGGGATGGTCAATTTGAGAATCACACTTTTTAAGTGTAATTGGTATGACCCTGTTATAGGTAGAGATATTTTTAATATAATCGTAGATATTGTCACTGTTAAGCGACTAAGTTACGACTACAGACGAATAATTTTTTTTTTAGGTTTAGGCCCAAACCAAACCCGGTTGGCTCAAACCAAATATAATCTCACCCTAATCCAAGCACGTTTCCCCTAAGTCGCCAAACACGCAACCGCGGAACCCTAATTGCCGCATTTGTTCTTCCCTTTCGATTCCTCTTCGATTCATCTCATCTTCTTCGATTTTCATTCGATTCTGCTTCGACTTTGCTTCGATTCCTCAATGTCTTGAAGAAGAACTCCCTACGACTCCTGTTTCTGGAGGATTCCAGAACAATCCAACTTCTGCTTCGGCTCCACTGCTGGACACTCCAGGTTCTCCACTTCACAACTCTTAGGCTCAGAGTAACCCTTCTTCATAGGGACACAACTTCCAAGACGAATCTCCGGTGTTGTCGTATCTCCAGGAAGATACGCTAAGGGATCTGAATGCTCTGCTCATGATGCCATACCGAGATAAGTTTACCATGTCCTCTCTTCAACACCGGTGCTAAACACGACTTGGTATGATTCTGAGAACTTTGAAACTTTGACTGGTTCTGAGAAACTGTCTTGGTTCTTGTGTTTGTGAAACTTTGATTACATTTTGTCAGTGATTGGTTTTGTCTGGTAGAGAGACTAAAATTGAGATTAAATTTAATTGGTAATCGACTGTGTAGAAAGATTTGAGCTTCTTAAGATTTGTAGTGTTTGGTCTGTGAGACATAGTTTAATCTGTGAGACATAGTTTAATCTTATGTTGAGTTGCATTGACATTGTATTGAGATTAAGTTTGATTTGAGTTGCATTGAGATTGTTTGTATTGAGATTAACTTTGATTGTTTTTTAGACTTGATTTGAGAAAGTTGGGATCAATATAGACTGGATTACGTTTTGTCTATCATTGGTTTTGACTGTTTAGAGAGGACTAAAATTGAGATTAAATTGAATTGGTTTTGACTGTTTAGAGAGACCTAAATTGAGAGTAAATTTTGTCTGTGATTGGTTTTGACTATTTTGTCTGTGATTAGTTTGGACTGTTTAAAGAGATTTGTTCTTTCTTTCGTAAGTGTTGTACCCTGTTAGGATTATCTCTATCTTTCTTTCTTAAGTGTTGTAGCCTGTTTGGTCTTAGTCTCACATTGTAGTTAGTCTCACATTGTAGTTAGTTCAACGTCAGCACCAAACTACGATTGCTTTCTTTATGTTTCTTTCTTAAGTGTTGTAGCATGTTTGGTCTTTATGTTTCTGAGAACTTTGATTGGTTTCAAACTTGATTTGAACAAGTTGGGATCCATATTGTTTGTTTTGTTTTATTGTAATCAACACAGTGATATGCTCAAAGATAATACCCTTAAAGTACTAAAGCAGTAGCTGCAGTATATAGGGGTCGAACCACAAAGACTCAGGATATCACTCAATAGATTCTAGAATATGAATCAAGCTAAGCTAAATGAATGTAATTAAGAGTAACAAAACAATTAAATCAAGGAAGTAAATCAGTGGGATAAAGGCTAGGCCTAGGGAAGTTTGCAGGCAAATCAGAAATATTAATCAAATCAATTGTCAGGAATGAAATAAGTTCCGCTTTTGAACTTGAAACACAGATATAAAGTAAACCAACTGTCGTTGCGAGAACTATCTATGTCTAAACCTAGAATTCCAAATTTCTTTGCAAATTCTATAAATTCAAACAAGCATTAACGATCAAGTTCAATTGTTCACAAAATCCTAAACCAAATTTCTTTGCGAATAGGTCTTTTGCTCACCAAACACTAGTTCGGGAAACTAATCACACTTTCGTGCCAATTAATCAACCTAACATCAGATTCTAGTTCGCGAGGCTAGAATAAACATTAATCTCAAGTCTAGGTGAAAAGCTCTATGGATATTCCTTAACAAATAAATCAGATCTAATAATTCATCAAATACCTTTTAAACAACCCTAAACCTAACAGGGAATCTACTCAGACATGGTGAATGAGACAAACATCATGAATAAAATAGATATCATAAATAGAATAGAGTAAGAATACAAATAGGGTTCAAGGTTCTTCTCCCAAAAACTCAATTGCAGAAAACTCTATCTCCAGAAAATCCAGTGTACTTTCTGGAGGCTGAAAAACCTAATTATATAGCTAAAACACGTTTTGGAGTCTAATCAAAAAACAAGGAAAGCTTCTGGTTTATCTTTGGGTCTTGTTGCGCGTTCTAATCACTGGTATCGATCGATACTGTAAATGGTATCGATCGATGCTGGGAACTTTATCTGTGTCTCTTCCAAATGAATGGCGTCGATCGATGCTTCTCAGGTCTCGATCGATGCTGAGCCTCAGCTCCCCGTACTGCTTCAACTCCAGATTGCTTCAAAAGCTTCCAATAATCCAATTTGGCTCCATATGTGCCTATATCCTGAAAAGAACTCGAAAGACTCTAAAACTACTGGAAGACTCAGAAAAAGACTTATATCATGGTTAAAAGTGGGTAAAAACCATGATATATCAACTCCCCCAGACTTAGTCTTTGCTTGCCCTCAAGCAAACAGAAAACCAAACAGAGAAAGAGGTTTGAAAAACATGGAGAGTCACCTTCTCTTGAGAAATTGTAATGACTCCTTTTCCAATCTCTCAATCATCACCTAAACAGTTTCGGATCTGACCACCATGTACTTCTCCATAGACAGTCGCAGCTTCCCATTATCCACACATTATCTCACAGCATCAATCATACTAAATCCTTCATTGCCGTTTCATCACTGTTGTTGATATTCAGGAACCTTCTAGATTCTTCCTCATACGATATCGTGACTAAGGAACCACCCAAATTTATACTTTGATATGATTTTCCTCTCCCCCAGACTTATCTCTTTTTATGTTCTCTTTATTTATTATTATTTTTTTATTTTTCTTTTTTTTATTTTTGTTTTAGCTTCGCATATACAAATCAAGGTTTGAGACGCGAGTATTGATGGTGTTTGCCACCGAATCCCCGGTTCTCCCCTCTCAGAGTATCAAAAGTCTTAGGCGAATAATGGGGTCACTGGAAATGTTCCTACCCCTTGCTTCAGACTCTTGTGTGATCATTCCTTATCCAAGTAGAAAAATGGGATCACAGGAAATGTTCCTAGCCCTCTACTCGGCGGAAATCATTTCATCTTTTATGCACCAATGTATATCAACATATGTCAAGGGAGAGGTATGCCATAATTTTTCAAACACGTGGGTTCCTTTGTCAGATATGAATGATGAATCAAGTTCAATGAATGCAAACCTCAGAGGTGAAGTGCAAGATTTGGCTCAGGATTTAGAAGAAATTTGCTGGAGACATGGGTGTTTCCTGGTCAACTGGTTAGTCTTTGGATTTTTCATTAGTCGATCTTAGAGCTGATTCTGTGACAATTGGTTACTCAAAAACAAAGTCAGAACAATGAAATCAAGCAAAGGTTCATAATCTCCAACTGGTTTTGACTCAATAAAACAAAAATTTTACTCAAAAGGACTAACTCTAAGAAAAACAAACACAATGTCAGCGACTACCTCCCCCAGACTTAAACAACACTGTCCATAGTGTTATCTAGTCTAGATTTGGGAAAAGAAACAAAGGAATAGACTGCGAATGAAATGCAAAGAAGTTACCGTTCGTGTGATGATCAATATCGACCGATATAGCCTGGTATCGAGCGATACCAGGTGTTTGTCGACATAAGCTCTTTCTCCGTGGATGTGGTATCGATCGATACTGCTCGTCTGAACTTGTTTCTCGTGTAGATTCAAGACACAAAATTAGAAATAAAATTGAAATCAAAACTTATATACAGACTCACCAGTGGGTTGCCTCCCACTAAGCGCTTGTTTAATGTCATTAGCTTGACTATGTCGGGGCTCAGGCGTCGGGTAGTTCGCAGAGAGACGGTGAATGCATCTGTGACAAACGTCTCATCCAAGGTGGTGTGTAAGCATTAACTGCATGTGGTCTACCTATGAAGTGAGGAACCACATCAGGGCGGGATGGAAGATTGGGTGGGATACTTCGTTTTCCTGCGCAGTCATCAAAAGAAACAACAAGCGCTCGACGAGAATCTCGCGGCTTGCTCAAGTGTGAAGTAGATGGAAACATATGAGTGATGATATTAGGTGGTTTGGAATTAGAAAAAGAAGGTGCGTACCTTTGCTTTCTCCGAGGTGTCTGGCGTGTGAGAGGTGGGAGTTTTTGCTTAAAATCAGCTGCGGGCATAATGCTGCGTCGACCGACGCAATGTCTGAAACACGAATCTCACTACTTTTTCTGTAGTTTAGCTCTGCAATCCTTGCCTCTAATGTAAAGACATCATTTTCCAACAGTCTGGCATTAATTGGAGCCTCTTCCTCGAGCCTAGTAGTACTAAAAAGACACTCCTCACTCCAATCATTAAGTACATCACTCTTTTCAGAGCTCTCAACCAAATCTTCTTGAACAACCAGCTTGCTCATTTGCTCAGTATCATCCAACACTTTGACATACCCAGCAGTAATGTCTTGTGAAAGCTCTGTGTTTGGGTCCTCATCAATGGATATCTCTACAGAAAAGGTCTGTCCATCAATGGTAGATCTCCTCCTCAGCTTGTCCATGTTAAAGCTCATGACTTCATCACCCAAATCAAGCTTTATCTGTCCCTTTCTCACATCAATGATGGCACCAGCTGTTGCCAAAAATGATCTTCCCAAAATAAGAGGATCCTGAGGTTCTTCAACATATTCCAAAACCACAAAGTCTAATGGCCCCCTTGGTATCGATCGATGCTCAACACTTAGTCAAAATTCTAAACCATAATCTAATGGTGAAATTAGAGTCCCCGGCAACGGCGCCAAAATTTGATATGCTCAAAGATAATACCCTTAAAGTACTAAAGCAGTAGCTGCAGTATATAGGGGTCGAACCACAAAGACTCAGGATATCACTCAATAGATTCTAGAATATGAATCAAGCTAAGCTAAATGAATGTAATTAAGAGTAACAAAACAATTAAATCAAGGAAGTGAATCAGTGGGATAAAGGCTAGGCCTAGGGAAGTTTGCAGGCAAATCAGAAATATCAATCAAATCAATTTTCAGGAATGAAATAAGTTCCGCTTTTGAACTTGAAACACATATATAAAGTAAACCAACTGTCGTTGCGAGAACTATCTATGTGTAAACCTAGAATTCCAAATTTCTTTGCAAATTCTATAAATTCAAACAAGCATTAACGATCAAGTTCAATTGTTCACAAAATTCTAAACCAAATTTCTTTGCGAATAGGTCTTTTGCTCACCAAACACTAGTTCGGGAAACTAATCACACTTTCGTGCCAATTAATCAACCTAACATCAGATTCTAGTTCGCGAGGCTAGAATAAGCATTAATCTCAAGTCTAGGTGAAAAGCTCTATGGATATTCCTTAACAAATAAATCAGATCTAATAATTCATCAAATACCTTTTAAACAACCCTAAACCTAACAGGGAATCTACTCAGACATGGTGAATGAGACAAACATCATGAATAAAATAGATATCATAAATAGAATAGAGTAAGAATACAAATAGGGTTCAAGGTTCTTCTCCCAAAAACTCAATTGCAGAAAACTCTATCTCCAGAAAATCTAGTGTACTTTCTGGAGGCTGAAAAACCTAATTATGTAGCTAAAACATGTTTTGGAGTCTAATCAAAAAACAAGGAAAGCTTCTGGTTTATCTTCGGGTCTTGTTGCACGTTCTGATCACTGGTATCGATCGATACTGTAAATGGTATCGATCGATGCTGGGAACTTTATCTGTGTCTCTTCCAAATGAATGGCGTCGATCGATGCTTCTCAGGTGTCGATCGATGCTGAGCTTCAGCTCCCCGAACTGCTTCAACTCCAGATTGCTTCAAAAGCTTCCAATAATCCAATTTGGCTCCATATGTGCCTATATCCTGAAAAGAACTCGAAAGACTCTAAAACTACTGGAAAGACTCAGAAAAAGGACTTATATCATGGTTAAAAGTGGGTAAAAACCATGATATATCACACAGCTCCTTAATCTGTATTGTTGCTTGACACTTGACTCATGCGTATTGCATTGGTGTGGAGAATTATGAGACTGTGTTTAATCATGTCTTCTTCTTGTCTTAGAACCCAACAGTTTCAATCTTGTGGAAAATTATGAGATTGTGTTTAATCTGACGGATCTGATGGTTAGTTTTAGGTTGAGTTTTGATGTCTGAGTTTAGATACATGCTTCTAGTTTTCTTTGTATTATCTCCTTCTTTATTTCTCAAGTGTTGTAGCATTTTGATTGTAATGGTGTGTTTTTCCTGGAGCTTTCACTACTTGGCTTTCATGTGTTTGCAGATTTACTCGTGACAGAGGATCAAAACTGGTTGGATCGATTACTAAATTTTGATCGACACAGGATCGATTACTAAAATTCGATGCTCCCTTCTATAGCTGGACATGTGTGCCTTGGCACATACAAAAAAGATACTTCCTCGAGTTTGCGGTACAATTTTCTCTCCCTATCTTCACATATAGGTTTGCTTATGGTGTCACTGCCACTCAAAACCCACACATGGGATCCCTTGCTAACAAAGACAGTTCAACAGTATTTCGAGGAGATATGTCAACGTCGGATGAAAGACATGGTCAGCAACGCAAGGATTAGTAGAGAGCAACGTAAATGGATCGGCGACATTCTCTGGACAACAATGACCGAGTACTGGGACACTGAAGAAGCACAGCAAAGGAGTCTCACCTATTCCAATGCTCGTTTGTCTGACCGTAAAGGTCTGGGTCCTCACATCCACCTATCATGGCCCAAGTCCTATCAAAATCAAACAAGAAATGGTTAGTATCTAAAAATTTGTTATTTCTTTTTCTTACACCATTGAATCTTTAATTTTTATCACATAATCCTTGTTTCTATTGTAGCATTGCAGGAAGAGAAATTGGGAAGACCGGTGAGTCTTGGTGAGGTTTTCATTAAGACACACACTAGGCCAGATGGTTCGTATGTTGATCGGAAGGCGGAGAAAATCGCTCAAACTTATGAGCAGAAGGTGCAAGAGAAGTTGATGAGCTCTAGGCAGACACTTCAGATGTTTTGAACGGTGCTTCGCGACTTCAAGAGCTAACAACAAATGAGTATACAACCATCTTCCTTCATGTAAAGTAACATTTTTCACAGTTCACATTTTTATAGTCTTGGAATTTTCAAGTTCGTTGTCTAATGCTTTTCTTTTACTTTACACAATCCGCTAAGAAGAATTCATGAGGAACTCATTATGGAGTTGGAAGCTTCGAGGATACTCTCGTCTATGGCAAGTGCAAGCACCCGGGAGACTCTTCATCGTTCGTGGCACTGCAAGAGCAACTGAAGCAAGCTCAACGTAAAATCGAGGAGCATGCTGCTTACAACGAACGTCGTGATGGTGAGATTGCTACTCGTAATGCTGAGCACTCCCGAGCTGTGGCTGAGCAAAAGGACAAGCTCGAACACTTGTCCTTGGTGGAAAAGTATCTACGCCAAACTGATCCGCAATTTCTAGACTTCGTAGCGAATCAATCAGGGGCATCAACCACATACCTCCCACTCTTCGCCAAACAAATCCAACTACTAGACCAATTGCACCTTACGTTACTTCTTAGGTGATTTCACTTTCTCTTTCTCAAATCATGAACATGTATCAGTTTTTTTTTAAATGTTTTGGCATCTTTTGGACTTTGCCAAAATATTTAGGATGTTTCCATTTGTAGATATTGCATTTGAATTTTGTTAATCAAATGTTTTTTATATTAAATTCTTAGAATCTAACTAAATATAGTATCACAGGTTTCTTTCGCGAATTAGAAATTAAAAACCAATTCACATCACAAACCTACCAATTTTTCATTTCGCAAAAACTTTAGTCACTAAATAGTAGCAAATTAGTTGCTAAACAATCACAAAATAATCGTTACGTAGTCACTAAAAATTGCATAATCGAAACTTAACTTTTCTATTAGTCGCCAAATTGTCGTTATTGTGGTCAGAGAATAGTCGGTATTTAGTAACCAACACTTACAACTACTTACCGACTAATCTTATCTGACTGCATCTTGAAACCTCCTATAATCGTCGCGTAGTCGCCAAATTAGACACATATTAGTCGCAATATATGCGACTACATTACGACTACGTAACGACAACTACGGTAGTCGTAAAGTAGTCGTTATTTGGTGACTACTTGTACTACTATTTGTTTTAACGACTGAGATTTAACGACTACATGTTTTAGTCGTTAAGTAGTCGTAAACCATCTTTTTACGACTATTTAACGACTCTATCCGCAGTCGCTAAATCCTTATTTTCTTGTAGTGCATCAAATTTGAGGTTTCACTATTTAAAACCTCAAATCATACACATGTAGATACAAATTCGAATTTAAAACATAGTTATCAAGTTTTATGTATCGTTTTGTAGATTCAAATAACAAAACTCGAGCTATCAAGTTTTATGTATTGTTTTGTAGATTCAAATAAGGGAAATTATTATAAATACCTTAAATTTAATAGAAAAATTTGAAATGTACACTCAATTTTATAGTAATTTGAAAACTAAAAATTTTAATTAAATTTTTACTGTAATACCGTTTTAAAGATGATGCAAGGACTCATTAAAGAAAACATATCCGCATTACTCGGTGATGGCGGAAAAAGAACGAAAACTATGGTTAAAATTTTTTACAGTAAGCTATATACTTAAAATAACTATTTAATGTACATTCTTTTCCTTTTGTAGTAAGATTAGGAACGTATTTGAAAAAAGGCGGGTTCAATACAAATATAAGTGCATGGGTCGTATATGGGAAAATAATTAAAAATAATTAAGAGATATAGCTTTGTTGCATTACACTTATTATTAAGAATATTTTGATTGTTTAAATAAGATTCTATTATAAGGGATTGTTATTGGTTTTGTGATTTTTAAAGAATTATAACTTTTGAAAACTTTAGTGTTATTCAATCTTGAATTATAGAGATTCTATTAAAATCATTTGTTATTGGTTCAAAATTATAAAAATTGTTTGAATAATCATGTGTTATTGAATTTATGATTTTAGAAATTAATTCAAGATCATGTGTTATTGGATTAAGAAATACTTTAACTAACTTTTAGATTATATTAAAGTTTAGAGTTATTGGTTGATTGACTTTTATAATTTTAGTTCACTTACAACAACTTTTAAAAACTTTCAAAATAATAGATGGTAAAGTGAGATTCTCAAGAAAATATCTGAGATTTTGTGAAATCTTTAAAAACTCTCGGTAAATTTCTTAAGTTCTACAATCATTATAATCATCGTAATTTTACATTAATCACTATTGAATAACACCCCCTAAATGACACATAAGATAAGTTACATGAATTTTCCCTCTCAGTCTCCTCAAGCAATCTCTTTTGAACCCTTTTGATGCTTTCTTTTCATGTTAGAACCATTGTCATAACCTTGACCTCTCACATTATCAACATCAAGATCTAAAAATTTTAGTGCATTAATTAAATTTTAAAAAGAGTTAATGTGGATGTATCATCTACATTCTACAATAAGAAACTCCAAAAAGTATTCTTCTATTTTCACTTTTATCTAACATCCTTACGCACCGAACTATTAAAGTCATTTGTACTTGATGTCTCACATCCATAATACAATCAGGAATGATGGAGAAATATTTGGCTTCTCTAATGACTTTCATTATAGAAACTTGAACGTTATGAGCTGAAAGATAAATCAATTAATTTTGAATTTTATGACCAAGATAATGATTATGTGTTTCACGAGTATGAATGCGCCTAATATGATCTTGCATTACTATATCAAATTCGGCTATCGATTCAATCATGCCTAAGAAATTACCATCACTACTTTGGTAAAGTTTTTCAGTTGACAATTTAGCAAGATGCTTCATGGCCGTAATAATTCTAGTTAAAACTAACTTCCACCATTCTTTCTCTTTCTTTATCAATAGTTTTATTTTTCGCAAATCTAACTTGCACCTCATTCCAAGTTTTCGTGTTAGCCATATGTTCTCTACTTTTCTCATGATTTTAAGTCTCTCACTATAATGCTTCCAATCATTTAATACATCATTTGCTAAACCATTTACGTTACCAAGAGATTTATTAAGCAACTTGCAACAAAAACAATAAATTTTATTCACATGCTTCGAATAAACTAACCACTCTCTATCACAAGTTTCTTCATTACTCCAATTTTCTAGAATAATATTCATATGAGAAATGTCTATAGTTTTATGAAACAATTGGAAAAAAGGATCTTTTTAAATCAATTTGTCTATATATGACCTATTTTGCTAAGTTTGATCAATTAGGTTTAATATTTATTAAAACTCAATTATGCCCTTAACTCAAAATTCAATTTTCTATCATAACAAAAAAACTCAAAATAAAACCCATACTCGACGCCTCTCCTTATTCCGTCGACTCCTCTTTCTTTTCCTTCTCCTTCTTCCAGAGAGCATGGCTGAAACATTTTGCGGTTCTCCATTGTATATGGCTCCAGAAATTATCCGGAACCAAAAGTATGATGCTAAGGTGAAGAAAGTGAAGAAACGTCCACAATTTGAGAAAAGATTTGACCTTTCTATTTTTGGTTTATTCTCACTATTTTCTTGTGTAATGGATATTTCAGGCTGATCTATGGAGTGCCGGTGCAATTTTGTTTCAACTTGTTACTGGGAAACCACCTTTTGATGGAAATAATCACATCCAAGTTCATTAGCCTAAATCGATTGAATTTTCTCGTATGTGAACATCTAGTGAACTTATTGTGACCTTTACTAGTCTTTGGTGTCTGATCTCTACAGCTTTTTCATAATATTGTGAGAGACACTGAGTTGAAATTTCCTGAAGATGCTTTGAAAGAGATTCATCCAGATTGTGTTGATCTGTGTAGAAGTCTTCTCCGCCGAAACCCAAGTATTGTTATAGGATTCTCTTGTTGTCTACTTTTTCTTTATCAATCAAGTCACAATTCAAAATTTCATGGAAAAATCTGGTCTTTTGATTGCAGTTGAACGCTTGACATTCCGAGAGTTCTTTACTCACATGTTCCTTCGAGAGCCAAGGTAATGTCTGGGGATTTTGACTAAACCACTCGTAATGTTCATTATTAAAAGCTTTAAACTTTATCTGCTTAATCTGTCATACCAAATGTTGTTAGACAAATGCCGGATGTTGAGCATTCTGATACTACTACCTCTACGAGGAAATCATCGTTGCCCTCTGCACAACCGAGTAGTACAAACCGTTTTAAATCAAATGCAGAGAATGTCTACAAACATGGGAGTTCCTCTATTAGAAACAATTGGAAAAAAGGTTTTGTATCACTGTAGCTTCGATCTTGGGGAAGCAGGTTTGATCTTCGCGAGTCGTCCACAACACGTTCGACGAAATGCCTAACAGATGATTATTCGCGTTTCCTAGTACCTCACTGCTTTGTTGCGTTCTCTTTTGCGATTCAAGAGATTGTATGATTTGCTCGAGGATCTTCACGTAGTTTATAGCTCCTCCTACTATAGACGCTTGGTCTCCCTGCAAGGACAAATATAAGGTTTTGACGATTTAAAGGTTGAAACTTTTTGGTATTTTTGTTGTTATTACTCGTTGGATGTAGGAAGGTGGGAGAAGGGCACGGAGAGAGTTGATATGTTCGTTCATTTGACGCCGTCGATTTCGTTCAACAGCAATGTGGTTTATTCTTTGATTCTCAATCTCTTCAATGTTTTTACTTGGTTTTGTTTTCCTCCTCTTTCTCTTTTCTCGAGTCATTTCTGGAGCCAGCAAGTGGTTGATTTTGCGCTTGCGTCTTGAATTTGTAGTGAGTGGTGATGAGGTAGAAGTAGGGAGTGTCATGTTTGCTTGGCTAAAGGGAAGTTCTTGGCTTGACAAAGCTTGATTGGTTCTTTCCATGGATGATGCTGAAATCGGTTTCTGATAGAAGCTGTTTGCCTCGGATTGCCTCGGTGAATGAAATTCTGGGAAGCTTTCGAGTTCCCAAGGCTCTTTGAAAGATTGAAAAGACAATAGCGTTAAAAAGTTTGGTTCTTTGATTGTAAAAAACGATGAGGGGTCTTCACTTTGCAGCATCTGTAGAAATGGAACTGTATCTTGTAAGCTTTCTTCCTCTTCTTTAATGACAAAGCTTTGAGCGTCTGCAAATCCTTGAACTTCTTCTAGGCTTTTCACATCCGCTTTTCGATCCAAAAACTGCAAGAAAGACAGAGGAATGTGATTACCCCGTGAGGCGATTGATCGAAAAAGAAGTGTAACTTAGTTCTACTGTGGGTTTGTTTGAGACTTGGTGGGTTAGTACAGAGATAAACAAAAATAGAAGGGAAAAGTGGAATGTTTTCAAAGAGAGGGAAACAAAAATGATTGCAGAATTGTTATTGTTTTCTATAAACAAACAACCAAAGCATTAAATGCAAAACCATCTGGACTAAACAAAAATAGAACAGTGAGTCTTTATAAGCTATTGAGTAGAGTGGAAACAGAGGAGCTAAAAAATAACAGAGAGGTAAGAAAATAGATATATTTGGGTACTGTAAGAGTTGGTGAGGCTGAGCTGAGCAGAGGAGAGAGAGAGAGACAGAGAGATTATTGGTGGAGGCAGTTTTGTTGATCAAAAAATTTGAAAACTTATGAAGAACTCATGGCAAAGGAGGAAGAAGAAAAAAAGAGGGGAAACTTTAGGGTTTTGATCGATTTTCATCCTTTTTAGGAAGAAAAGTCGATTTAAAATTTTTAGAATTCGGATTCTAAATTTTTTCAGAACATAATCAGAACATAATCAAAACAATAAATACGTAATCTAAACAATATATTCGATTATTATTTTTAAGGAAATCTAATTATTTTCAGAATACGTATTCTAAAATTCGTAGAATACATATTCTAATTTTTTTAGAACATAGAGTATACCGTAGAATACGTATTCTAAACTTCTGAATATGTATTCTAAATTTCGTAGAACATAGAGAATTTTCAGAATACGAATTCTAAATTGCGTAGAACATGTATTCTGAAATTTCAGAACAAATATGTGTTCTAAAATTTTCAGAACATGTACAAGTCGTAGAATACGTATTCTAAATGTTTTAGAACAGACAAAAAATTTAGAAAACGAATTCTACACTTTTTAGAAGATCTAAAAACCTACTTATATGCGACCAAATCAAAAAGATATTTTCACTAAATCTTCTTCAAATCTGTCTATCTACATGTTTTTGTGGTTTTTTCATCTTAAAAGTGTCAAAATTTTTATATAAGGGTAAATTTGTCCAAAATGACAATTTAGAAATAAAGGTGTAGATGGACAAATTTTTTTTCAGAACATCTTTTTTTCCAAATGTCCCTAGTTTTATTAAGAGAAAAAAACTAAATTTAATTCTCTTTTAGGTCCACCTTTAAGTTATGTATCTCTCATTTTATTATCAAGATTTTCCGAGGATCAAAAATATCAAAATGCAAATTTGACACATTATCATGCTCACTCAATCAAATAGGATCATTATCGACACTCACAAATTTTCTTGCTCATGAACATTCAAAATTTCACGTATAGATGCATTTCAAACATTATCATGCGCACTCAATTGACTAGAACCATCATCAATATCATTCAATTTTTCAGGTTTTGAAAAAAACATTAACACCTACTTTTTAGTAAAAATTTATCTAAAGTACTTCTTTTAGATTGAATAAATAATTCATCACTTTTTTTTTCCAGACAACCATGATCAAAAGTCAATTTATATTGAAGAATATCACTTGGATAAACAAAGGTGATGACGACTGCCGAAACAAAGCAATTTGATGCCAATTACCGAAACAAAGCACCTACAACAAAATTAAACAATTCAGTTCACGAACCAACTGGTGCTGGTCTAGTGGTTTTCACTTCAGTAGGAGCTGTCACGTTGGTTCAGGCCAGGGATCGATTCCCCTTAAGTGCAAAATTTACTAAATCAACTCATTTGGCCACCGGGATATATTACCTGGTCACTCCCGGCCCTCATGATTAGTCGTTGAAAGTGGAATGATGTGTTGACCCTCAGTGTCGGAGTTTCCGATCCACTTAAAAGGATAATGCGGAGATCCCACTGGTCAGAGTCAGCAGTCCCTTGGGATCCGGATGTATCTGAGTTATAGAAAAAAAAATCCAAGGAGAACTCAAACAAAGACAAATGCTTATAATATTAGTTTCAAACTGAATTCTTACAAAGTCATAATATGTTTCATAAATCAAACTTACAAAAGAAAACATACTCTGAGTTTTAGAAAATATGAATCTCCAATTTGAAGTTTAGTAAATCTCTCTGTAACAATGGTTTAATGGATATGGGTGGTATGAGAAATTTTTAAACGGGAGAACAAAATAGAAAAGCTTGAAATTTGTGCAACAAAGAAAAACGAAATTTGTAACCGTTGGAGACTTGAGGAGAAAAGAGATTAGCAAAAGTACAGCAAGATGATTTTTTCTGAACCCTAAAAACAATTGTTGATGACCTGTCGACATAACACATGGAATATATATATTGGGCTTTTTTCCTTGGTGGGTTTAGGGTGATCACATCTCCGCTCCACCTATTTGGGTCGGGGCTGAAAATATGATAAGTATAGATATATACACGATTACATATGGAAAATGCTCATTTAATTTTTGAAGTATTTACAATCGATGATTTTATTCTCCAACTATAACTCGCACACATTATTCTTCAATTTGTTGTTGATTTTGCAAATTTGGTCTAATAATTAGTCAACGTTTACAAACTTAATAGTCCCGTTAACTGGGCGATTAAAACATAAATCGAAAATGCTCATTTAATTCCTAAAGTATTCACAATCAACGATTTTATTCCTCAACTATAACTCGCACACATTATTCCTCGATATGTTATTGACTTATTAATTTTGGACGAAAATGTTGAGTTAACAGATCTGTTAAGTGGTCGATTAAAAACAAATCGAACCAACAAAATCCCTATTTTTTCTCCCAAATTCAAACCTTAGAATCCTATAAAAAATAAAAAAAATAATAACCCTAGAAAGATTTAATAATTAGATAAAATTTCGTACAAAAAAGTAACATTAATTGTTCTAAATAAAAACCGAAGATTTTGAGAATTAAAACCCATTTATAATTATATACACATACATGAAACATTCGATTACAGTGGAGTTTTTCTTTGATTCAGAGACACAAAGCATTCTCGTGATTGACTTGCGACGGTCGTAATCTGGCGGTGGCGAAGGACCCTGTTTCCATTCATTCAAGACCAAAAATTGTTAGAAATAAATTTTAGGGTTCATCTTGTCCATCGATTGTATTCATCTTATCTATCAGTTAATACATAATATTTTAGAAAGGAAATTCATCTTATGCATTGATTACATTTCTGGGTGGGACTGAATCAATTTTTCTGAAACATTCGATTCAAATAAAACGAACCCTAAAAAGATTTAATAATTAGATAAAAAGTCATACAAAAAATTAATATTAATTGTTCTAAATAAATACCAAAGATAGTGAGAATTAAAACTCATTTATAATTATATTACACATACATGAAACATTCGATTATAGAGAACTTTTACTTTGATTCAGAGACACAAAACATTCTTGTGATTGGCCTGGGTCGATCATAATCCGGCGGTGGCGGGGGACCCTGTTTCCGTTCATTTATGACAAGACCAGAAATAGTCAGATAGGAAATTTAGGGTTCATCTTATCCATCGATTGTATTCATCTTATCCATCGATTAGTGATCGTCAGAGTTTTTAAGGCTCTAGCACACCAATTAAAACCCGATGTGCGTAACTACCTCAATCATAAGGCGTATCGTTATAGCACGTAGAGTATCGAATCCACAGGGAAACAAGAACAACACACCAAGAATACAGAATTTCGTTTAATCTAAGCGGATAGGGGTTTTTGTGTGTGGTGAATTGTTTAACTTCCTAATAATAAGTAAAGACGGAAATTTAAATGCAAGGATAAAAATAAGCTAAAACAGGGCGAGACTAAAAATATGACAATAAGCAAATAACATAATTTTAGTGGTAAAGACTTAAAGCTCGAATAATCAAACAAGTACAAATAATGGTTTTTGATTTAAAAAAATAATACACAAACGAATCCTTGGGTAAGGTTATCGACTTCGGATGACTCCTAACTTGTTCAAGATGTTCAAACATTCAATAAAACGCATTCCTTTAGCCTAAGAACACTAATAAAGATTGATCCACTCCCGTGGTAACGATCCCTCTCAATGTCTAACAATCAACAAGAACTCTCGTTCGCAATTCAAAGACAATGAAGCATTAAACTCGAGTCTAACTAGCCACAATTCATCTTAAACCTCAACTCCCGTTGGCTAAGGTATGAAAAGCACTCATTGAATTCATTCCGAAATAATATCAAGCATCTCCCGATGGATAAAATCCCTAAGGCTCTAGACTGACTTGATCAAGGCCAATCTAGCATTAAGAACACTCAATGAGTAAGGAATACAAAGAGTCTAGCTCCTAAACGTCAAGAACAAGCTAAAAACCACCCTAATCTACCATACCCAAGAATTCTTAAAAGACTACTCACTAGCCATCAATTCTACACATAAATACTGAAAAGGTTCTGACATAAACATGATTACAAGATGAAATTAAGATGATTCAAGTTAAGAAAAACAACACAAACATCAAAATCCAAAATCTACTCAAAAACATAAAAAATCAACTCATGAATATTGACTCAAATCCAAAATTAAAACCATAGAAATGAAGCTAGAGACAAGATTAAGCATAATCTAGAAGAAAATTAGGATCAAACCATAGATTAAAAAGATATGATCATTACAAACTCTCAAAACTTGAGAGAATAATGTTTTTGTTTGTTTTTAGAGATGAGATATATCTAAAAAGTGGTCCAAAGGTGTTTACAAAAGAGGAGAAACTCGAATTATTTCAATGGTATCGACCTGTATGCGGTCGATACCTGGGTCGGTAAGGACGTATCGACCTGGTTCTGGTCGATACTTGGGTTGGTACAACTCTCGGGAATCGTCTGTTTTTGGTCTCCAGAATTACCGACCCGTATGGGATCGGTACCTCAGTCGGTACGGACATACCGACCTGGTTTTGGTTGGTACTTGGGTCGATATGACTTTCAGGAATCGACCATCTTCTGATTTCCAGAATTACCGACATGTATGAGGTCGATAAGTGGCTCGGTATGGCGGTATCGACCCTTATGCGGTCGATACCTGGCTCGATACGACTCCTCCGAGTTGTTGTCTCCTTTGATCAACTTCCTCCTTGCTTTTTCCATCTCCAATGACTTGACTTCACTCCTTCATGCTCCCAATTGGTTCATCCAAGTATCACCAAGTCCTAAACACATAAAAAAAAAAGAAAACACAAGGCAAGTGGAAATATATACACCTAGGGTTCTAAGATGAGACTCATGATGCAAATGAGGATGAAATCAATGCAAATGATACAAAACTAACTTATATGTGCACAAAATGGAATGAAAATATACTCTAAATGCATGCAATATATACACATATCAACACCCCCGAACTTGCCTTTTGCTTGTCCTCAAGCAAACAATGATAAGAATGAATGGGAGTGAATGAATGAGTGGGGATTCATAAGCAAAAAGTTCAAGCAAAGGATGAAATGCAAAGTCCTTTAAGAAAGTTAAATGTTGCACAAATCAAAACTTTTAGTTCCTCGTACTCTCCGTATATAACATGAAAACATCACATTCAGCTTCAAACAACTCTTTAACATTCATTAAACATTGAAGGGCGGTATTACTCATGGATAATCTATAATTCTCAATCGGTTTGGCATCAAAGATAAGTAACACGATGAAGATGCGGTTTTTGGATTTTTATTGGTTTACTCTCAAAGGTATAACAACATTAGGCATTATGCAAAATTTATCTAAGAAAGGGAACAATTTATGCATACAACGGTAAACTACCATTGATCTAATCAAATCCCAATCTCGTGTCCTCTTTGAGAAACTCAATTATCAAATGCTTCCAACAACCCCCATTTATGATTAAGCTTCAACCACAATCATCACAATTCTTTATAAACTCTTAGGAAAATGAATTTTGCTATGACTCTTTTGATAATTTTTCCTTCCATTTTTTTTTTTATGTTTAGCCAAGCCTATTTGAGTGAGTTCAATCCTAGAGTTCATAAAATAACCAAACCCTTTTTCACTTCTCTTTCCCCCTTTTCACAATTCAAGATTAACCCATCTAATAATTTCATAGGTTCTAGACTCAATGAGAACTTACCGCTGTCATTCCCGATACTCTCAAGATTTTGCACATGCCTAGAGACCTCACACACTAGTTCACGATGGAGCTAGAAGAGATGGATAAGGGTTTTTGGGGAAATGGACACATCCGGATGCAATAAATTGGTAACAAGTTAAGTATAAATCCGGATGTTTAATCATGAGAATGCATAGAAAAGCCATGAGTAATAAAATTAAATTCATTTAAGACCAAATTCATAGAGTTGTTTGAAAACTTTTGTGAAAATCTTTGAAAGTTTTACCCAGTTCTCGAAATCGACTAGTGCAACGCTTAACTTTGAGAAAGGGCTTTGAATCTAATCATAAGGTCAAACTTATGTATGGTATTGTAATCATTATCCCCTTAATGCAAATGGAACTCTCTTTTTTTTTTTTTTTTTATTATGCATGATTAAAATGCAATGTATGAAAATTATAAGAAATCCAAAATAAATATTCAAAATAAAGAAATAAAAATGTATCAAACACACTAAAATAAAATTACCAAAAGCACTAAATAGTACTCTACCAAAAGCAATAAGAGTTATATAAAAGACTAATAACATACACCCAAACTAAAGAAAAATAGGACTTAGACTAACTGAGGTGATACCTAGAATTGGTTGGAGTATGATGATGATGAGAACTCCATGGTGAGTGGTGGGTTGCTAGAACCGCTGCTTGAAGGTGATCTAGTGGCTCTCCTTTTGCGGTTTTTACGCTCATGTGAAGATGCACGTGGTGGGTCGTGGACATCCATTGGAGTGTCAAATGCTCCAGCGAATGAGTGGCGAGTTGGGTCTTGGGCGTCCACCTCTTCGGTCGGTTCGTCCCTGGAATCCTCAGCTACTTCTTCATTATCCTCCTCACTTGATGAGCTAGAAACTTGAAACTTTTCCTTTAGCTTCTTCATCGTTTTCTTCAGTTTCTTCACCGTTGCTATCTTGCCATTTGTTCCACTTTTGTAGACGCTCGGTGTTCCTATGTGCTTCATCAAGAGCCTTATTAGCAATTGGGTCATCAAAGGGTTGAAATTGGTACCTTTTGCTACCCTTTGGTTTGGAGGCAACGGGCGGTGGAGATGTTCCTCTCGGGGGTACTGGTTGTCGCTTCCCTTGAATTCTCTGACGCCCTATCTCTCTCCCTTGAATAAACCGAAGATGACCATCCCTTTCCGGGTTATAGAGCAGGTTTTCACTAGGTGTGAAGAGGAGGTTTTCCCTCGTTTGGAGTGTTGTTGCCTCAGGACATGGCAACAAAATCTTCTGAGGGTTTCCGTAGCTGAGATCAAATCCATAAGCTACTCGGCTTCCTATGTAGCCTTTGAGATACTTTGCGTTTATGAGGTAGGCGGTGTCAATGGTTGGCAGCTTAACCCTCATATCTATAAACTCAACTCCACAGAATCTAAGCAAAGGAGTGATCATACCTACAAATTTAAATACTGTGGTGCTCTTAGACTTCCAAGTGGTAGAACGGTAGTCCAACAAAGTCCTAACAAAGAGCATGGAAATATCTACAACATGTCCAGGATCATGTATCTCTGTTCCATCTTCGAAGGTTCCGAGGATTGGCTTCATCCCCATTATCATAAGCGCCATCTCATCTTGTTTTATGACGTTACTCTCCTTTCTAGCGAACATGGTGTTTGAGAGTACCTTGTGAACGTTCCGGATAGCTGGATTTCTCATGTTGGCTGCTCTAGTTCTAGCCCCATTGAACTGTCCGTTCCCAATCATCGCCCATACACGAGCAGCTTGACGTTGATCGTAGTTCATCAAGTGAAAGTATCCTCCTCTGAAACCATACACTCTCTGGAGGTCTCTCAGTTTCACTACATATTGAATGCCCTTTACCTTGAATTCGATCTCTCCCGGGTCTTGGTCTACTTCTTCTCTCGAACCTTTGTTGAAATTGTATTTGAGCGAGATGAGGAATTGTAAAGTTTCCTCAGGGTAGGCATACTCCTTCATTAGTACAAACCGCTCCAACCCCATGTTTCTGAAGAGTGTCATCACATCCTCATACAATCCCATTTTCTCGAGCAAAGTTTGATCGAGGTACCTTGTTTGCTCGAAGGGAATAGATCGGAATTTCTTAAGGTATTCGCCATAGGTTCCCGCTTTTTTCTTTGGTTTTGCCTTATTCCCTTTTTCCGCTTCACTCTTTGTAGCTTTTCCTCCTTTTGAATCTACCTTCTTGCCCTTTCCTTTCGGGCTTATAGGGATTTCATCTTCACTTTCATTCTCTATTTCAACCTCATGTTCATTCTCGTTGTCGCTTTCTTCGATGACAACTTTCTTTCCTATTTTCTTAGCCGCTACCGCTTGGGCTAATGTTTGTGTATCCTTCTTCTTTTGTGGTGCCATTAGTACCTACAAGAGAAGCATACAATAGGAAGTTACCAAGTCGTATTACTCAAAACATATTCAAATTGATATTGCCTATGATCTTGAAAATAACCATATAGCTCATCAAACATCAAATTCAAGCATTTAACATGTGAAATGTGGCTAGGCAATCTCAAGAGAATGAAATGAGTGTTTATAAGAAACAAGGAGCCACATTCATCAAGTTTAACAACATCATCAAAGCATAAGTCACAACCATTTCAACATGAAACCACCATTTCAACATGAAATTCACCATTATACCAAGTCCAAAACACAACATTTAAGATCAAACAATCTCCAAACTTGCTAGTCTTCTACAAGTAAGCATAAGGGACTCAATTCAATCTCATGAAACCACATGCATCAAGTTTCCCCCCAAATTTTCAATTTCCATATTCTCAAGAACCATAACTTCACCAAAATTCAAAATTTTTCATGTTTCTCATCAATTTCAACTTAGGGATTCGATTAAAGCATCAATGGGTATTACTAATGTTCAAGCAAGTGCTTAATCTAGCCTCCCATGATCAAAATTGGATGTGAAAAGTTGATTAAGAGAGAATAGAAATCGAGTTCATACCTTGGATTTTGAATGGGTAATGTCAAGAGATCGAAGATGAGGATAGTGAATCTTGATGGAGACAAGAATTTCGAGTTTGGTTAATTAAAAATTGTTGAAATTGGTTGAGAAATGAGAGAGATATGTGTGTTTTTGTGTTTTTGAAGGAGCAAAAATCGTGAATGAGGTTTTGAGAGAGAGAGAAATCGATTTTAAAGGAAAAAATTTTCACTTACCTGGGTCGGTATCGAGCCGTTTGCGGTCGATATGTCGGTCGATACGCAGGTATTGACCCGTTTCTGCTCGGTACGTGGGTCGATACGACTCTCGGGTTTTTTCAGATTTCCGCTTTCAGAATTACCGACCCGTATGCGGTCGGTACACCGGTCGATACGTACATACCGACCTGGTTCTGCTCGATACCTGGCTCGATACGAACCTCTTTTTCTGAAAAATTCCTTCCCAATGATGATCTCCCTTATTCCGAACCCACCTATTCATGTAAAACATCATAGAACACACAAAATATGTTACGTAAGATTTAAAACAAACTATGTACACTGATACCATGGGAATGCCTCCCAAGCGCACTTGTTTTACGTCACTAAGCTTGACGTCCCCCTTTTTTTTAGGGTTGTTGGGGATCTGATAACTATACATTTTATCACTTTATCATAGTTGTAAATATCCATTTTATTGTGTTTTATTAGCTTTTTCTTTGTGTTTTGATGCATTTAGTGTCTAACTATGTATTTTTGCATTTTAGAAGTTCTTTTGTGTATTTGTGTGTATTTGGTGTGTGTTTTAAATAAATTCAGGGTGTTATAATGGGAGATGCACATTTGGATGCAAAAGGAGAAAATGATAATGCAGAACCGGTTCAAAGTGTTTCAAAGATCGAGTCATACGAAAGCCTTCCCTTGGGATTTAGCTTTGGAGCTCTTCATGAAAGTCATAGTAAATTGAGTTAGCTTTCCAATGGAGGTGGTTTCAGAACATTTGGAGCTGTGGTTAGAAAGTTATGGACGTTTTGAGTCGACACAAGCTTCTGAGGATTTCATGTCGAGACAGAGACTGTACCGACCATGTGTATCGACCAAGGGAGGTCGGTACAAGCTTAATGAAACAAGACGACTCGCCCAGGAGAAATACCGATCATCTATATCGGGCAGTTGTGACCGATACAGAATTCAGGAAACTTGACAGAGATTGTACCGATCATCCGTATCGACCAGAGCTGACCGATACAAGTTCCTGCGGACCAATAATTGCTTTTTCACCTTTTCTCTCCACGACTTTAGCCCCCTTTTTATGTTATTTTTCCACTATGAAACCATTATCACCTACCATAGAACCCTCTCTCTCTTGTTCTTGAAGAAGAAAACAACATTTTGTATCATGAATCCTTAAGTTTTTATGTTATAAATCATCTTTTCTTTATGGATTCTTGTTTATCTCTTCATTTCTAGCATTTCTATGGTTTTATTTCTCCATTTGGTTATATATTTAGTAGGTTCGTTTTCTGGGTTTATGCTTGAACTTCTTGATGTTTGAAGTTTGTTTTTAACTTGTAATCTTAATTTTCTTTAGTTTCGCTCACATTCAAAACAGTAATAGGTTCTTCAAGGGGTTTTTGGTGGCCTACCGATGTTACGGACGCTAACGATTTCATATCAAAATGTGACTCTTGCCAGAGGAAAGGAAACATCAGTAGAAGAAACGAAATGCCACACAACCCGATATTCGAGGTGGAAATATTTGATGTTTGGGATTGACTTCATGGACCATTCCGTCCTCTTATGGAGAAAAATTAAATATATTTTGTGGCAGTTGATTAATTGTCAAATGGGTGAAGGCCAGTTGCAAGCCCGACAAATGATGCAAAGGGTCGTGGTGAAGTTTAAGGAAAGTACTATCTTCCGAGGTTTGGTGTTCAGCAGTGGTAATTAGTGACGGTGGATCACATTTCATCATAATGGTGTTTGAAAGCTTACTAAAAGAAACATGGGGTCAAACACAAGAGTCGTCTTCTCCGTACCATCCCAAACTAGCGGCCAAGTCGAAATCTCAAATAGAGAGATAAAGGCCATTTGGAGAAAACCGTGGGGACACACGAAAAAGTTGGCAAAGAAGTTGGATGACGCTCTATGGGCTTATCGAACTGCCTATAAAACGCCAATACAGTACAACTCTGTTTAACACTTCCTGTACGAGAAATCATGTTCATCTCCCCGGTTGAACTTGTGAGTAAACAGAGCAATGTGGATCAGTTAAACTTCTGAACTTTGACATTAAAACGGCCACAGAGAAACGCTTCATTCATTGAGTGAAGCTTGACGAGATTCGCTTGAGGCGTATGAAAGCTCAAAGATCTATAAAGAGAAGACGAAAGCGTTTCACGACAAAGATTATCAGAGGGATTTCAAGGTTGGAGACAACGGTGCTGTTGTTTTCGTTTGAAACTGTTTCCTGGGAAGCTCAATCCCGATGGTCTTGGACCGTTTAAAATTGCTCAGTAATGCCGTATGGAGCAATTTTTCTGATGGGTAAAAGTGGGGAGAGTTTTACGGTAATGGAGCGTCTGAAAACCGTATTTGGGAGGAGAGATAAACGAAGAAGGAACCACGGCTTTCTTCTCGGATCCTGATAGTAGAGTTTTACGCTCTAGCACACCAAATTAACCCGATGTGCACAAACTACAATCATAATGGCGTATCGTTATAGCACGTAGGGTATCGAATCCACAGGGAAACAAGAACAACACACCAAGAATACAGAATTTCGTTTAATCTAAGAGGATAGGGGTTTTTGTGTGTGGTGAATTGTTTAACTACCTAATAATAAGTAAAGACGGAAATTTAAATGCAAAGATAAAATGAGCTAAAACAGGGCGAGCATTATATTGATAAGCAAATACATAATTTTAGGCAAGATTTAAAGTTCAAATAGCAAACAAGTACAAATATGGTTTTTGATTTAACACAATATACCACAACGAATCCTTGGTAAGGTTATCGACTTCGGATGACTCCTAACTTGTTCAAGATGTTCAACATAACCAAAAGGCATTCTTTTAGCCTAAGAACACTAATAAAGATTGATCCACTCCCGTGGTAACGATCCCTTTCAATGTCTAACAATCAACAAGAACTCCCGTTCGTATTCAAAGACAATGAAGCATTAAACTCGAGTCTAACAGCCACAATTCATCTTAAACATCAACTCCCGTTGGCTAAGGTATGAAAAGCACTCATTGAATTCATTCCGAAATAATATCAAGCATCTCCCGATGGATAAAATCCCTAAGGTTCTAAACTGACTTGATCAAGGCCAATCTAGCATTAAGAACACTCAATGAGTAAAGAATACAAAGAGTCTACTCCTAAACATCAAGAAACAGCTAAGACCACCCTAATCTACCATACCCAAGAATTCTTAAAAGACTACTCACTACACATGGTTTTTACACTTAAAGACATGATTTTAACAACTCTAAACATATATATAACTTATGT
>SMJT01000065.1:430803-474802 GCA_004349715.1 Crucihimalaya himalaica
ATCAAACAAGTACAAATAATGGTTTTTGATTTAAAACAATAATACACAAACGAATCCTTGGGTAAGGTTATCGACTTCGGATGACTCCTAACTTGTTCAAGATGTTCAAACATTCAATAAAACGCATTCCTTTAGCCTAAGAACACTAATAAAGATTGATCCACTCCCGTGGTAACGATCCCTCTCAATGTCTAACAATCAACAAGAACTCTCGTTCGCAATTCAAAGACAATGAAGCATTAAACTCGAGTCTAACTAGCCACAATTCATCTTAAACCTCAACTCCCGTTGGCTAAGGTATGAAAAGCACTCATTGAATTCATTCCGAAATAATATCAAGCATCTCCCGATGGATAAAATCCCTAAGGCTCTAGACTGACTTGATCAAGGCCAATCTAGCATTAAGAACACTCAATGAGTAAGGAATACAAAGAGTCTAGCTCCTAAACGTCAAGAACAAGCTAAAAACCACCCTAATCTACCATACCCAAGAATTCTTAAAAGACTACTCACTAGCCATCAATTCTACACATAAATACTGAAAAGGTTCTGACATAAACATGATTACAAGATGAAATTAAGATGATTCAAGTTAAGAAAAACAACACAAACATCAAAATCCAAAATCTACTCAAAAACATAAAAAATCAACTCATGAATATTGACTCAAATCCAAAATTAAAACCATAGAAATGAAGCTAGAGACAAGATTAAGCATAATCTAGAAGAAAATTAGGATCAAACCATAGATTAAAAAGATATGATCATTACAAACTCTCAAAACTTGAGAGAATAATGTTTTTGTTTGTTTTTAGAGATGAGATATATCTAAAAAGTGGTCCAAAGGTGTTTACAAAAGAGGAGAAACTCGAATTATTTCAATGGTATCGACCTGTATGCGGTCGATACCTGGGTCGGTAAGGACGTATCGACCTGGTTCTGGTCGATACTTGGGTTGGTACAACTCTCGGGAATCGTCTGTTTTTGGTCTCCAGAATTACCGACCCGTATGGGATCGGTACCTCAGTCGGTACGGACATACCGACCTGGTTTTGGTCGGTACTTGGGTCGATATGACTTTCAGGAATCGACCATCTTCTGATTTCCAGAATTACCGACATGTATGAGGTCGATAAGTGGCTCGGTATGGCGGTATCGACCCTTATGCGGTCGATACCTTGCTCGATACGACTCCTCCGAGTTGTTGTCTCCTTTGATCAACTTCCTCCTTGCTTTTTCCATCTCCAATGACTTGACTTCACTCCTTCATGCTCCCAATTGGTTCATCCAAGTATCACCAAGTCCTAAACACATAAAAAAAAAAAGAAAACACAAGGCAAGTGGAAATATATACACCTAGGGTTCTAAGATGAGACTCATGATGCAAATGAGGATGAAATCAATGCAAATGATACAAAACTAACTTATATGTGCACAAAATATAATGAAAATATACTCTAAATGCATGCAATATATACACATATCAATTAGTACATAATGAATCTAGAAAGGAAATTCATCTTATTCATTGATTGTATTCGATTTTGGGTAGATTGAATCGATTTTTCTAAAACATTCGATTCAAATACAAAGATCCCTAGAAAAAAATAATTAGTAAGTCAATAACAAATTGAGGAATAATGTGTACGAACTATAGTTGTTGAATAAAATCGTCGATTGCGAATACTTTAGGAATTAAATGAGCATTTTTGATTTGTGTTTTAATCGCCCAGTTAACGGGACTGTTAAGTCCGTAAACGTTGACTAATTATTAGTCTAAATTTGCAAAGTCAACAACAAATTGAGGAATATTGTGTGCGAGTTATTGTTGAGGAATAAAATCGTCGATTGCAAATACTTCGAGAATTAAATGAGCATTTTCCCGATTACATGTAGAATTAATGTGAAGAAATATCTAATTACAAGTACATTCTTAGAGTTAGTATGCTAAACCACCTGATTTTAAAACAAGCTTAGCTGGGGAATGGGGACTGGACCTACTCAAAGTTAAGACAAATATGATCTGCAATTATTTGGTCATCTCTTAACATTAAATATCAGAACTATTGAATCGCAAATTTATGGCAATACTTAATTTGGTTGTAAAACTCACAATGAAATCAGAAATATTTGCAACTTTTGTTTTCTATTGTCCTAATCAATGTGAGCGAAAGCCATAAGGAGAGCCACCGACGGTGAAATGACAACTGCATGAAAATAGAGTAAAGAGTACGGTGGAACAAACGCAACAATTTATTGCCCCTATTAATATCATGTTGACTAGTTTCCATACTCTGACGGGAGGACCTCGCTTCCGTTTTTAATTCTTATGACAAATATAACACTGTTTCAGTTTGAGATTGTATTTTTTGCACAATAAATGTAACGCAAAATATTTCAAATAAGTTTCCTCTATGTATATTATTATAATAATTTTCATGAAAATTTTAATTATGTTTTTTTTGTCACAAACTTTATTTTTATTAAACTAAAGAGAATTCAATACAAGACCTGATTTTGCAAGCAATTTTATATCGGAATTATTCAAACGAGAAATAAAAAAAAATATAAGAAAATGATAAAGAAAAAAATTAATATGTTTTTTTCTATTATTTGATTTTGTCAACAAAATTCATCAAAAGCTGGTAGTAATTTTTATGTTTTTAATATTGCTTCACTTAGCATTTATTTAAAATCCTAATATCTTATACTTTCTACACTAGACTAAATGAAATTTTTTACTTTCGGAACATAACAACATCGCTTGCCAACAGATTACTTGCAAGTTGCAGCCATTGTACAACTAATACTATTAACATGTTAATTAACATCAACAAGTTTATTTACGTTAAATTAATTGACTAGAAAATCCATAAATTCTCATGTACCGAAAAGTTATAAGTATAAAAATTGCATGGATAAGATTTAGATACACGTTCATTTAACGCCAAGCCAACTACCATGTTCGTGTTTTGGGACCCATTCAGTAATGAAGCAATTGTAAAACTTGTGACTGTCTTTGTATCGTTAAATTATCTCTTTTTACTTATATATACACATCTTCTTCATTGTATTACTCAAATGATCTGTGCCTTCTCCAATGGCTTGGCAGTTAAATTTCTTATCTTTGTTCCTTTTCACGGTAGCTCTCTCATCTTGTCTCGTGGTCTCGGCTTCACTCGTCGAAGGAAAAGTCTCTTGTTTTGACTGTCCCAATGATTATGATTATTCAGGTAAATTCAACATCTACTCTTTTGACTAGAGATTGTAATAGTTGACACTCATCAACTCAAACACTTGTGACAAGACTTTATATATTCTTTGTTTTAGGAATTACCATCAGCGTTAGCTGTAGCCACACCAACACACGTTTTACCGTCACTACTGACAAAAAAGGCGAGTTCATGTCGGCCCTTCCCTCGAAGATAAAGTCGGACTGTGAAGCGGAACTCCAAGGCAGCTTTAAGCAACTTTATGTTTCCAAAAATAACGTTAAGTCGAAGATTGTTAAGCTCGGCGGTGACAAATATGGTCTCTCTTCAAAGTTGATCTTCTTGAAGTCATGCCCAAGAAGCCTCGGATCTTTTGGTTCATCCAAGACCATTGATTTGCCCGTTCCTCCCGAATGGGGGCTGGCTCCTACTAGTTATTACGTTCCTTTCATCCCCATCATCGGTATCCCATAAGGCGGACCGTTTTAAATTAATCTTTATATTGTGTCTTTCATGTAATATATTATATAATATATGTGTAGAGACATGTAACTATATAAGCTGTTCTTTTCAAGTCCATGCTTGAACTGAAGTTTGTGTGTTATCTCAGTGTCTGAAGATGGTTTATGTTGTCCTTTTATGAAGCAGAAATTAATATGAAATCTATAAGGGTTTGTATTTTTTTGATAAATATAAGGATTTGTATTTACTTTAACAAACAATAACTTAATAACAAGAAGAAGCAAAAGAATTATAAACGGAAAAAGATGATAAGCTTAGATATTTTTGTTCGATTTATCTGAAAATCAACATCAATTCTAACAAATCTCCACCGCAGAATTCAATACTCAAGAGACTTACCTCCCTGCAAGTATCGGATAGTATTATATTATATATTAAAAAAGATATTAATATCAGTGTTTCTCTTTCTTTTGTCTCCAATAATGTGTTTCCATCCTCAAGATGACTTAAAAATTGGTTCAGAAATGTTTCGTTCATTCTTCAATGCAAAAAACAAGGAGTGGGTGGTTCTACTCTTCAAATAATCCACACAATAAACATATTTTCTTTATCATACATTTTGCTACTAAACGAATATGAATATGCTTTTCATTATCATTTGTGAGAGGAAACTAGTGTTTGGTAGATATTGAGTCAAATTTGTGATTTATTATTGTTAAATTATATTTATATATATCAGAGCAGTTAAGTATTGAGCTGCCAAAATTATTCTCATGGAATTCAAGTTTTAATTTTAATATCGAGATAACTTGAAGTTGATTATATTGACATGGAATTTACTTTCGCTGTTAAATTCTTTTGGAAAATGCGTACATAGATAACACTTCTACTCAAAGTGTGGCATACAATTTAAAGATATGAAGAACGAGCTCGATTGTGACATATATATATATGAACAACCAATAATAAAACTTTATTTATTTTACTGCATAATATGCAGTACCATATGTAGCTTTAACTTACACCTCTCTTGTGCTAGAAAGCCTATTTGGCGATCATTAAGGAAATGCATATAATGTAACTCGCTTCCCTAATTGCGTTCGTCTATAGGATGCAATAGATATGCATATGGAGGAGGAGTACCGTATCCACCTTGTGGAGGCGATGGACTAGTTGGTGTTGGAGGCACTTGTACTGGTGGTGGTTTTACAGGAGGACTATAAGTTGGAGTCGGAGGCTTTTGAACTGGTGGTGGCTTAATAGGAGGACTATAAGTTGGAGTCGGAGGCTTTTGAACTGGTGGTGGCTTAATAGGTGGACTATAAGTTGGAGTCGGAGGCTTTTGAACTGGTGGTGGCATTATGGGAGGACTATAGATTGGTGTAGGAGGCTTTTGCACTGGAGGTGGTTTAACAGGGGGACTATAAGTTGGTGTTGGAGGCTTCACTGGTGGTGGTTTAACAGGTGGGCTGTAACTAGGTGTCGGAGGTTTTTGTACTGGTGGTGGCTTGATTGGAGGACTGTAAGTTGGTGTCGGAGGCTTCTGCACCGGTGGTGGCTTGACAGGTGGGCTGTATGTTGGTGTCGGGGGTTTTTGTACTGGTGGTGGCTTGATTGGAGGACTGTAAATTGGTGTCGGAGGCTTCTGCACCGATGGTGGATTAACAGGTGGGCTGTAAGTTGGTGTCGGAGGTTTTTGTACTGGTGGTGGCTTGACTGGTGGACTGTAAATTGGTGTCGGAGGCTTATGTACCGGCGGTGGCTTGACTGGTGGACTGTAAATTGGTGTCGGAGGCTTCTGCACTGGCGGTGGCTTTACAGGAGGGCTGTACGTTGGTGTAGGAGGCTTTTGAACTGGTGGTGGCATGATAGGTGGACTGTATGTTGGTGTTGGAGGCTTCTGCACTGGTGGTGGCTTTACAGGTGGACTATACGTTGGTGTGGGAGGCTTTTGAACTGGTGGTGGCTTGATAGGAGGACTATAAGTTGGTTTCGGAGGCTTTTGGATGGGTGGTGGTTTTACCGGAGGACTGTAAGTTGGTGTTGGAGGCTTGTGCACAGGTGGTGGCTTGACAGGTGGACTATAAATTGGTGTTGGAGGCTTGTGCACAGGTGGTGGCTTGACAGGTGGACTATAAATTGGTGTTGGAGGCTTCTGCACTGGTGGTGGCTTGACAGGTGGACTATAAGTTGGTGTTGGAGGCTTCTGCACTGGTGGTGGCTTGACAGGTGGACTATAAGTTGGTGTTGGAGGCTTCTGCACTGGTGGTGGCTTGACTGGTGGACTATAGGTTGGCGTCGGAGGCTTTTTCACTGGTGGTGGCTTGATAGGGGGACTATAAGTAGGTGTGGGAGGCTTTTGAATGGGCGGCGGCTTGATAGGAGGACTATAAATTGGTGTTGGAGGCTTATGCACGGGTGGTGGCTTTATCGGGGGACTATAAGTTGGTGTTGGAGGCTTATGTACAGGTGGTGGCTTTATCGGGGGACTGTAAGTTGGTGTCGGAGGCTTTTGAACTGGTGGTGGTTTAACAGGAGGACTATAAGTTGGTGTTGGTGCCTTTTGCATTGGTGGTGGCTTAACAGGTGGACTATAAGTTGGTGTCGGAGGCTTTTGCATTGGTGGTGGCTTAATTGGTGGGCTATAAGTTGGTGTCGGAGGCTTTTGCACAGGTGGTGGCTTAACAGGAGGGCTATAAGTTGGTGTCGGAGGCTTTTGCACTGGTGGTGGCTTAACAGGTGGACTATAAGTTGGTGTTGGAGGCTTTTGCACTGGTGGTGGCTTAACAGGGGGACTGCATGCTGGTGTTGGAGGCTTTATAGGTGGTGGTTTAATTGGTGGACTATAAGTTGGTGTCGGAGGTTTTTGCACCGGTGGAGGTTTTACCGGAGGACTGTATGTTGGTGTCGGAGGCTTTTGTATTGGTGGTGGATATATGGGAGGACTGTAAGTCGGTGTTGGTGGTGTGTAACCATAATTATCAGTCGCATACCTATTAAAGTTTTGCTTCACCGTTGCATCTGCAGAAACTAAAGCACCACTGAGAGAAAGAATGAGTACTAAGAATCTCAAGAAGTCTATTAGTGGGACTCTCATCTTGTAAGTGAATTACTGAGAAACAAAGATACACACCCGTTTTCGAGTTTATATAATACTTGAAGTAGCTTGCGTAAACGACGGGTTTTGTTGTGAAAGTTTGTTTCGACAGAATTTACGGTAGGTTCAAAGACTCTTTACTATATCAGCTTTTGGCATGGGCGGTTATGGTTCGTGTCAAGAGACCCTTGAATCACTATGTCCATCTTCTGCTCATCTTTCAAACCCGTGTAACATCTCTTTTCAGTGCTGGACATTTGTCGGATGATTTGGCTTAAAAGCGTTTCTGATTATGTAATTATTTGTCTTTGTTATATTGATTTGTCTTAAAAGCCTTAATGGCAGCATTTTGTTTTTGTTTTGTAGCATGGAGAACACTGGAACTAGCTGGATCCTTGGTTGCTTGTACTTCACTCTTAGGTCTGAGAATTAAAACGCCTCTTATTCAATTTGATGACTTTTTTAACTTATAATTATTTTACTTCTCCAAGCCCCTGGATTTAAATACGCAATTATTTTAAATTAAGAAATTGTTTTTTTGTTCACAGTTTGAACTAAGAATAAACTTGAATATTTAGCAGAAATAAAACAAGACTAATGTAATACTGGATTTACTGGTTGTATCGTTATGTTAATCTTAACCTTTGCTTCCATAAATATCAAAAATAAATATATAATGTTATCACTATGAACCTCTTCCTACTGTCAAGAAAATAATGACAAACTCAAACATTGAAGAAGAAGAAGACAAAAATATGTATAACATTTGTTAATTTGCTCTCATTTGTTATATTATTCATCATTTCTCAAGTTTTTATCTGCCGACTGAGGGAATCAAGGAACCAAAAACCAAACTTAAATTCCAGATTTTTGGCAGGGAACCAGTAACAGTTCAAATAATTCGTTCTATGTACAATGAAGCTGTTTTACACCTTCAATGTGTCTTTAATTTTATTTGAGTTTCATCGAACATTTTCATTCATAAGCTCGCATTTTCTGCCACACCCATCGACTGTCGTCATCTGCATGTTTCAAAATTACTCCAAGTGTACTTCCATATTCGTATAGACATTATCACTTGTTTGGACGTGAGCGTTACGTTTCATCTAAAAAAGACTATAAAAAATATTATATTGTAGTCATGGATTGACTTTGAAATTTTGACATTTGAACCCATATATATCTTTGTTCGGATTGAAAGGCTATACCTTCTTTACGATTTAATCTTACAACAAGTTTTAGGGCAGGATCCCCTCTAGTTGTCTCCAATGAAATTTAATATTTTTTCTACTCTTTTTGTCGAGCAGTACTTTTAATTGTCACGTTAAGAAAAAAAATATATTTGCCGTGGTCATTGAAACTTTTGATGACAATTAGAATACTCTCATACTTTCTATGCACTAAGCTATACTGAGTGAAACAGAGCTATAACAATATATACACACACACACATATATATATATATATATATATGTTTTATTAATTTATGGAAGAGGAAGTATATATGTCATATCTCACATTATTATTTGTTTATATTAATATTTTTCATAATATACACATTGAGATTTTAAAGGGGGAAATTAGTCTAGCAGTTACAAAAAAGTTACCAAAAATAGAGGAAGTAATCATATAATAGGCCAAACTAGGTTAATGACAAATTAGAAGTGTGGTTAGAGATTTTATCTATGTTATGGCATTTTACTTCGATGCAATGGTTAGGTGTCACAAAATTGACCTAAAGCGTATTTGACATAGTTTTTTTTCTGGAATCCTACGTTAACAAATAAAAATCTATGTTATTTTTTTATTGAATGAAATACTGTATTTAAAACATATTGAACTTCTAAGCAAATGAATGACACTATGCTCATTTAAAAAAAAAAGTTTATGCATACTATAACCACAATCTAATTAATCCTTAAAACTAAAGGATGAACCTTACTCTGAAATCCGGATAAGCAATTTATCATCCCAAAACAAAATTTTATCTAATAATGATAAAAAGATTAAACCATACTGTAGGATTTAACGATTAAAAAGGTATTTGATTGTCTAAAATAGAACTCTGTTTAAAAAATATCTTTGTAAACGAATGCCAAAAAAAGAAAAAAAATCGATAATCCGTTGGCCAGTTCTGATTTTCTACCTACAGAGTCGTCCGTAAGTTGTGGATAGTTTATCGATCATGTACTACTTCCTTGCTACAACTAACCACAGTTGCTGCTCATAGTTATTTCGTGCGTTGTCAAAAAGAAATGTTATTTGGAGCGAAAGGAACAGTAGACTGCACTCTAACTCTTCCTCTTCCATCTTCAAAAATCTCGACCGACAAACTCGAGACACGATTCTAGCAAGGAAAAAACACAAGCTCCCACATAACTCAGTTGTTGCATTGCTCTTTTTTGTTTTTTATTTTTTTGGAAAGAAATAGCTAGCAGGTAACGCATTTTGTAAATTTACATCTGTTTCATTATTATTAATAAAATTCAAATTCATATCAAACAAAAAAAATGGTAAAACAACTTACATAAATTAAATTTATTTTCAAAATAAATATATCTAATACTAAGTTACGAAGTGTCTTTGCCTCCAATTGAGATCTTTTGGAGGATACCAACAAGCGAAAGAGTGATAGCGTAGGCAATCTAAAGATCTCAGTCCACTTTAACGAACTAACATAGATCGCAATTGATACTGACTTGGTCTTCGCTCTTCATTGTAGTTTTGAGCCGGGTTGATTCCAATGCCAATGAACCGGCAAGCTTCTCTAGTGATGGGCCGAATTTAGCTTTATCAGTCTTTTGTACCGCTGGATTTTACGTGGGTCGGATTTAGTGTCTAACACAAACCACTACTTCACAATGATATAAATAAAACCAGTTGTCGTACAATAATATAATATCTCTCTCCCCATTTTTTGGAGTGATTACTCCGCAGTAGGATTTGTTATTTTTTATTTTTTAGTTTGTAAACTTGTTTTTACTAATACTATAGTTTCAATTTTATTTTATAAATTTGCAATACCATTATTTATTTCAAATAATAAATACTCATTTTTCCAGTTTTCAAAGATCATCGATAATCTATTGGTAAAAGTAATGTACATTAATAGCTTATTAATATGATGATCATATCTGTATCCAATATATAGTCAGTTTTCAAACTTTTTTTTTGGGAGGGGGGATATATTGCATTGATAGTTTACCAAGGATAGTTCATCAGTAATGTTAAATTTTGACATAGACGTCGTTGTAAATTACTAACTAATCATTTAAACAATATGTTAGTAATTTACTAGGAGAGTTGTGAAGATGCAGTTTGCAGGAACCAGATCTCGATTAGAATCAAGGGTTTGCATATGAGAACAACAACAAACTGACATGGAGGTGCAAGCATACGTGGATGCGTTGGAGATACAGAATAACTTTTCAAGGAAGCTTCAGATGACTAGAAGAGGACATGAGCTGATTATGGCATCACGAAGATATGGAGAATATCCTTGTTTCCTTAGAAACTTGAGTAAAGATTCTAGGGTTATTGGTTGGGTAGTATAAGTAGTTTAGAGGATGGTGCAAACCACCTCACGACACTGAAGGCTATTACTGTGAGATTGTAAACTTTGAAGCAATAGAGAGAATCGATTTTAAAAGGTGAGTGTTGTCCCTTCCCTTTGTTAATCTCGAGAGGGTGATTATACTTAAGAAAGAGAGACTTAGTCTTGTTTTTAGTCAGGTACAACCTTGGGTAGATCATGATGTGTAAAAGCCGATATAGATTAATCTTTTAAGATATTCATTATCAATAAGAACAAGTAAAAGCGTTGGTCTTGGCGCTTTCCAAGACAATCAGCGTGTTGTGTGTTTCTCAGCATATTGTGTATCCTTTGTACCTTTACAATTGGTATTAGAGCAGACACCCAATAAAGGAATTTGCATATTCTTTCCTTATGTGAGATCTTGCGATTAATATTAAAAACTTAACACAACAATTTGTGGCGCTGATGAAATCACCGAAACTTGATGCGGAACAATACTGGTATTGGAAAGTGCAAATGAAACATCATATTTTGAGCATCGACATGGAAACCTTGTTTGATGTCGAAGACGGGTGGGAACATCCAACAAAAAATGAGGCTGGTGAAGTTGTCTTTAATCCTAAGAAGTCATGGATAACATATGAGAAGAATGAAGCTAAGAACAATTCCAGGGCGATGTCTGCCATCTTCAAATCTCTGCTAATGAACCATTTTACTCGGGTGCAGGGATGCACGTCGGCTAAGGAGGTATGGGAGATCCTCCATGTTTCGTTTGAAGGAACTAGCAATGTAAAGCGTACCAGGATTGGCATGCAGGATACCAATATTATGGATGGAAGGTTTCAGCAGTAAATTGAAATTTGATCAAGTGACATGTATGATGAAGGCATACGAACTCCAGTTGAAAAAGAAAGAAAACATTTTAGGACAGGGAGTAGCTCTGGTGCCTGATAATAATCAAGAGGCTGTTACTGAAGAAAAAGTTGGACTCATTAGGCGAAAATATTCTCGAAAACAGGAAAATGGGGAGCTAAGAGAAACGGTAATCCATTCCAGGCTAGGAACAAATAAAGAAATTCAAAAAATTAGAAGCAGTGCACTGAGTGTGAGGGGTAAGTCACTACAAATCCGATTAACCTATAATCAAGAGAAGGAATTTACTAAGATGTTACAACTGTAATGGATATGGTCATACCAAGACTGAGTGTCGTGGAATCATCATTTCAAAAGAGAAATCATATATCTCCTGGAGTGAAAGTGGCTCTGAAGAGGGTGAAGAAGACGAAGAAGAGATACTAAACAACCTTGTTATCTACCTTGGAATTTGTAGAAGAAGAATAAAATCAGGAAGTCATTCTAAAAGATCAATGCTGACGAGTTTGAAAAATGAGAAATCTACCATCTGCATGGAAGACCAAATCAGCTTGTTGGTTGAAGAACTAACTCTAAATCAGCTTGCTGGTACGACAAATTTAGCTCGCAGAAGTGGTCTAGGTTACAGTAGAGCTAATCCAAGTAGAACAACTCAGTTTGTTAAAGGGTCTGGATCTAATCCAAAAACTGTATAACAACATCATGGTATGGCTACTTCAGGTTACATAAGTAACTAGAAGGTAAGTGGAAGCAACCAAAGTTGCTTTGAATAAAATACAAGTTATATTACTCCGGATGTTGGTATTGTGGATGATACAAGCATTACAAGGCACAATGTAACATGTACTGGTCTCGAATTGGTCAGATTATTCAACAAAGAAGATTCTATAATGACAATAAGAGTTTTAATTGAGTATGGATCAAAAAGGAAGACATCTACTGCCTTGTAGCATACACAGCTGAACACAAAAAAAATGATCAGTGATATTTGATAGTGGATGCTCAAGACACATGATATGACAGGCTGAAAATCTCAGCAAGTTTGAAAAAGTCTCGGCTGGGAAGTTACGCTTGGAGATGGAGCCAAGGGAAAAATAAGAGGCAGAGGAGTCGTAGGAGGCTGTGTTCAACCAGAACTGGATAATGTTTTCTTTGTAGAGGATCTGAAAGTAAACCTGATCATCATCAATCAGTTATGTGATGAAGGACTAAGTGTAACCTTTACTAAGAAAGATTGCAAGGCTATTGATCAACAAGGAAATCAAAGGCTCACTGGACAACGACCAGGAAGCAACTGTTATATGTGGAAATCAAATCAGAAGTGTACGAGTGTAACTCAAGACAGTGAAGAAAATGTGTGGCATCAAAAGTTGGGTCATTTTAATGTTTGGACAATGCTAAAACTAGCACATCAGAAACACTACAAGAAAAATACACATTGTTAGCATCGTGGAAACACTATAATATAGCTATTACATCCTTATAATGTTGGCCGTGATATGATGAGCTATCTTAGACTCCCCTCCTATAATAGCGTAAATTTATCTTGCTATCATATGGTGATCTATAATAGCACGTAATTCTTACATGTTATATAGTTTATAATAACAGTCTATTATTACCATTTTATATTTTATTATTTCATGAGACTCTTGCCATTTCATTTGTTCTAGTGGATATCTAATGTGAGCCGTATCATTGTTTTTGGAGCTATTTATATTGGATATATATTAAAACAAATAAATTGAAATTTTTAGAAGCTAATTTTTATTAATATCCCAAAATATGTCTTCTATAAAACAACATTACAAAATCATACGGCCAATTTTGCTAAACTACTAAGCTTTGCATTCTCTTCGTAACAAGTCTTTTTAAAAAGTACTGGAAAAGACGATAAGAATCTGAAATTGAAAATATAGATTAGAAAGAAAACATGAGAATAACTTATGAGAAAGAAAGTGAATCGATTTTCTCTTGCAGAGAACAATTTTCTTTGCTCATATGTAAAGCACCCTGTGCCATAGCAAATACAACAAGATTATTGACAAGCAGCCAATGAAGCGCAATCCTTCTGGATATTAAGAGATATTTATCATCCCCCATGAATCCAGCACCCTGTCAAAAAGAAGTGAATGGCAAATACACATATAGTGTTATCAATAAGCCTAAGAATAAGTAAACAAAATTAGAATCTAATAAGCCAAGATAAATATTAGGATACTGAGAGACTCTAAATCTGAAGTAGAAAGGATCAAATGATCATATACCTCAGATCTGGTGTTGATACCTCAAATTCCTTCACTTTTCTCTTGTGCATCCTGTTCTTTTGGTGGAGTCCTTAGCTTTCTTCTTGATAACTTTAAATTAAGAACATGCATCAAGTATGATTTGACATCAATAGACAACATAGATTCCCAAGTCTTGAAAAGATGAAAGGCAATACAATTTGTTCAGTATATCAAGCTGCTAAAACACATGTTCACCACTTTTAACCTATGAATCAACCAATCAACAAGGATACAAATCGTCTAGTGCCACTTTATGTATGTGAAGTAAAGGATTCTGTAGGTAGGTGAACCCAAACGAATGTCCACAAAGATAACAGACAAGTTACTATGTTGTAGCAAATATCACAAGAGTAAAGGAAAATTAATAGATAAACAAAGTAAGGAAAAATACACCAATTTTAGTGAAAACTCTCACTACTCTGACAAACAAAACAAATCTGCCATGTATATCTACGAAAAAAATACAAATGATTTTCTAGTCTAATCAGTCATAGAACAACTAGGCATTTCATAGCCCAAAGCACAATCAGATCAAGTGCAGAGAGAGATCAAAGCAGTAATACATTCATTAATTAAGAGATTTTAAAGAGGCTGAAATCAGGTCATTAGCTCTATCAAACTTGAATCAAACATCCATTCACTACTCAATTTGGTCATTAGCTTTAACAAACAAGTCACTATCAAAAGACAGATTCTACTTTAAGCAGAAAACAAGAACGCCTTGAGCGATGTAAAGGACTAAGGAGCAAATGGAAAATGTATTGCACCCAAGCATACTTTAAATATGAGAGTAAAAAAAAGCTAATGATGAAGATGATGGTTGCAAATAGACTAACAGCTTATGATCGAATCAGGAGTCCAAGAAAAAGATTCACTCTGAGTACTAAGTGATTGAATAGTCTCAACATACCTGTTTTTCTCCTCTTACTTTCATGCGTTGTTTCAGAAACACCATGAGCCTAATCTGATGCTTTAGAGTATGTCAAACGGATGTGAAAAGAGCTTTGCAAAACTCAAAATAGAGAAGACATGCAAAGACTTCAGTGTTGTTATTTGGCCACATATTTTGCAGGTTATAACATCCAGTTCTATAAGATACTAAGTAATAGAAGCATATTATAGCCTAAGTAGCTCAACAATTACCAAAACAAAAACACATTCAAGGAGATCACTGACTCTCTAACAATGCTTTAAGTTGATCCAAGATTAGAACTTTCAAGGCTTCCTTAATAGAAATATTTTCGCTCTGCAACTAACCTTCGGTGTTATACTCTCCTTTAAGGTATGACCTATAAAGGTAGAATCATAACCACAAGAGCAGAACCAAAACAAAAACTGATTAAAAAATAGAATAGAAAACTCTTTAGAGTTGAAGTCGAGACTGACGATGATTCTAGAGAAACTAGATTCCGATGAACCAGTTTCATCATCACCGGCGTTTAGCCAGCTGCGTAGAGTTGAAGACAAGACTGATGAAATATCAGAATTAAAAGCCTCAATGATATGCACAAATATAATACCTTAAAAGTACCTAAGCAGTAGCTGTATTATATTAGGCGTTTAGCCAGCTGCGTAGAGTCGAACCACAAAGACTCAAGATATCACTCAATAGATTTCAAATTATGAATCAAGCTAAGTAAAATAAATGTAATTGAAAACAACAAAACGATTAAAAACGGGTTGTAAAATCAATGGAGGAAAGCGCTAAGCATAGGGAAATTCGCAGGTAAATCAGAATTGCAGATCAAATAGAATGTCAGGAATATATTAAGCACCGTTCTTAAACTTGAAAGTTCAATTGTTCAAAAAATCCTGAACCAAATTTCTTTGCGAATAGATCTTTTGCTCACCAAACACTAGTTCAGGAAATTAATCACACTTTCGTGCTAATTAATCAACCTAATATCAGATTCTAGGTCGCGAAACTAGAATAAGCAGTAATCACAAGTCTAGATGAAGAACTCTATGGATTTTCCTAACAAATCAATTCAATCTAACAATTCAATTAAATACCTTTAAATAACCCTAAACCTAACAAGGAATCTACTCAGACATGGTGAATGAAACAAACATCATAAATAAAATAGATTGTATAAAGGAAAATAGAGTAAAGAATACAAAGAGAGTTCCAAATCTTCTTCCAAACTCTGCTACAAAATCCCTATCTCCGGGTATGAGTTGTGTGTCTCTAAAGTGGCTGAAAAACCTAATTATATGCTAAAACACGTTTAGGGCTTAATTGCAAAAAAGGAAATCTTCTGGGCCAACTTCAAACTTGCAGAAAATCGCGTGTTCTCTTTCTTGGATATCGGTATCGACCGATACCATAAGTGGTATCGATCGATAGAGGAATGGCGAGTTACGTTTCTTCCAAATGACAGTGTCGATTGATACTGAGGCTTCATATCGGCTCCCGAACTGCTTCAGCTCCGAAATGCTCCAGAAAACTTCAATAGATCCAATTTAGCTCTAAACGTACCTAAATCCTGAAAAAAATCTAAAAGACTCTAGAAATACTCGAAAGACTCAATAAAAAGGACTTATATCGTAGTTAAAAGCGGGTAAAAACCATGATATATCAATGCTCCCAAACTTAGCCTTTGCTTGCCCTCAAGTAAACAGAAAACCAAATCAAAGGGAGAGGTTTGAAAACACAGATACTCACCAGCTCTTGAAACATTGCAATGACACTTTTCCCAAGCTTTCCATATATCACCTAACTAGTTCCAAATCTAACCACCATGTATTTCTCTGTAGACATTCGCAACTTCCCAGATTCCACACATTATCTCCCAGCATCATCATACTGAACCCCTAATCGCCAATTTCATCACTACAACCAATGTTCAAGAACCTTCTAGACTCTTCTTCATACGATATCGTGACAAAAGAACCACCTAAATTACACATTTTTGGTATTGCATTCCTCTCCCCCAGACTTATCTCTTTTTATGTTCTCTTTATTTATTTTTTTTTCTTTTTTCTTTTAGCTTCGCATATACAAATCAAGGTTTGAGACGCGAGTATTGATGGTGTTTACCACCGAATCCCCGGTTCTCCCCTTTCAATGTATCAAAGGCCTTTGACGAATAATGGGGTTCCGGGAAATGTTCTTACCCCTCGCTTCCAACCTTTGTGTGATCATTCCTTATCCAAGTAGAATAATGGGATCACTGGAAATTTTCCTAACCCTCTACTCGGCGGAAATAATCTCATCTTTTATGCATCTTATTTACCAAAGTGTGTCAAGGGAGAGGTATACCATTATTTTCAAACACATGGGTTCCTTTGTCAGATATGAATGATGAATCAAGCTCTATAAACACTAACCACAAAGATGAAGTGAAATAATTTGGCTCAGGCTTTGAAGGACTCTGCTAGAGATATGGGAGTCTTCTAGTCGAGTGGTCAGTCTTTGGATTTTTCATTAGTCGATCTACAACTGATTCTGTAACACTGGTCACTAAAAAGCAAGGTCAGAACAAGATCATAATCTCCAACAGGTTTTGACTCAATAAAACAAATTTTGACTCAAAACAACTGACTCTAAGAAAAACAAACACTATATCAGCAACTACCTCCCCCAGACTTAAACAACACTGTCCCTAGTGTTATCTAGCCTAGAGATGGCAAAAGAAAGCAAAAGAACTGAGTGGTTGATCAAGTGCACAGAGATTATCCGTGTGTGATGGTAGGTATCGACCGATACCGAGTGTATATCGATCGATACAGGGACCTCGTTTTTGTGAAATCGATGCCAAAAATTCGTGCTAAGAGATCCAAATGTTAGATTTGAGCACTGTTAGATCACTCACACACAAGTTAGAAGCAACAAGATCATAATAAAACCACAAGTTCAAGAAAATAGAGTACTGACATGAGACACAAAAAAGTTCAAAAGAAAAGAAAAATAAAAGGGAAAAAGAAAAAAAAAGGGAAAGAAAACGTGAAACCACAGGAAGCAGAGAGCCTAATCATCTGAAGTATCGTCCTCATAGAGATCGAAGCGAGAGGAGGGTCCAGGTGCTGGTGAACGACCGTCCGCAGAAGACTTGCAGCTGCAGCGAGAGACAACGGCCCAAATACTCTGCAAGCTCTCCATGACATACCTCTGAAAAGTAGCTATCTCCATCGACAACTCCGGAGGGGGAGGAAAGGAAGGGGCAGGAGCAGATGTAGACCAGTGTCGTGGACGACGAGAGTGACCTCTAGCAAGGTCAGGAGTGGGTGCGTCATCAGCATCAGTCGGAGTAGAGGGAGCGCGAGGCGCAGCGCGGACACGTGTGGCCAGGGCAACCGAGAGCAGGCTGGGGTCTGGATCAAATCGTAGCTGGCAAGCATCGCCGCCGATAGTGGTTAGTGCTCGGTTGGGGAGTTGCACAAAGAGTTCGCCATCAGTTGTGGGGAGACACCAACGCCGTGTTGGCTTCAGCCAACGCATGTGCTGTGACAATCGAGCACCCGAAAGTGGATATGCCAAAGTGCTCAAAGATGGGAGTGAGGAGGCTACCAACCGACTCAGTCTTTCGCGCAGTGGCGTAGTTGCGTCTCGAGAAAGGCTTGACCTTCAGAGAGACCAAGTGGTGCGTGAAGATGGCGCCCATGTTGACCGCGAGGTTCAACTCGGGCCAATCATATCGATCCTCCGAAATGAGGTTGCCAATGGCTTTGTAGAGGAGTATCAGCTCAGAGATCCGCATCTTGTTCGGCTCCATCTTGCAAAGGAGAGTGTTGCTCAATATGCAGACAATGCAGTGGAGAGTGGGGTGGCAAACGTCCATCTGCGTGGTGGTCTTGGAATAGTAGGCTCCAAGACCGATGTGTCCCCAAAAGACCTGGACATCGTGAAACTGAGTAGGCAGAACTACCTGCCTGAGGTCGCGGTCGAAGCCATAGATGTCGCAGAGGTCAGGGATTGGCAATCTGTAACGTATGCCTCTGATCAGAAAAGTCAGAGTGCCCTCCAACGCGTCACGGTGGACCTCGTCTCTGTAATAGACACGTGCAATCGCAAGAAATTGGTGGACCAGATCAGGGTAGAGATCGTACTGTCACGTGTGCAAAGTCCCCATGCCAATCTTGTCGAGCATGTTTGAGAGCTCCACATCGATGCCTAGACGCTGCATCATGTCAGGGTCAATGAACCGCGTCGGAACCACAACGACACGCACCCATTCGTTGTAGAACAACGTATCGTAGTCATCCCACTCTTCGACGATAGGCCTGTAGATGCAGGCCTCGCTTTCGGTCTCCTCCTTAGGCGTACCCACCCAAGCTCTCCTCGGGATAATCCTCTTCCCCTCTAGCTTAGGCCAGGGAGGTCTAGCTGTAACAGTGGGTGCGGAGGGAGGTGGTGTGAGGTGTGATGCAGCTCGCAGATCACTAGAGTGGACTACTAGAAAGCTCTGAGGTCCTGTGTCATTGGTGAAGCCGCCTTTCAGGACTTTGCAACGGTCGTTGGTGAGACAAGCTGTCACAACTCCCGCATGCCAAAACGGCCCATCGAAAGCCTCAACTGGTTTTTGTAGATTGTACTCATGTTGTGGCGGGTTAGAGCCCGAAGCTTCCGAATGTCGTGGCTTCTTTCGGGGTGCCATCTGCATGCAAAGACAAACCAACAACAAGTTACACCAACGTTTCTATGTCATTACCATGACAATAGGCAACATACCAGCAACCATCAACCATAACACGTCCAGTTCGACCACTAAATAAAAAATCACAAACCATTTTCACATTGTTAGGAATCGAAAATCTCAAAAATCCTACTTGCAAATCAAGCACATTCAAACCTATGGGGGTATCGCCATTCCTCTAAAACTACTCAGGAGGTGAGAATCATTCAAGAAAGTAAAGCACAAGAGGCAAAATCGAGTTCCACAAACCTATCGTCGGTTTGAAAGTGTGGGATTTCGAATTTCTTACCTTGCAGATCGAAAGAATGGATGCTAGAATGACAATGAGGATGAAAATCCGATGGATTTAGGCATTGGAATTGCTCAAATCGGTGAAGAAACGAAGAAGTTGGAAAAGATTTTTGAGAGATTGTTCGGTATCGAACGATGGAGAAGAATGAAGGAGAAGAGAAAACCCGATGGTTTATAAGGAAACTTACCTGGGCAGCGGGTATCGACCGATACCGTAAGTGATATCGATCGATACTCGTGGCAAGTGAGCACTCCTTCTCCGTAGTTGTGGTATCGATCATTACAAACCGGTGTCGATCGATACTGCTCATCTGAACCTGGTTCACGTGAAGACACAAGACACAAAATCGAAAAGAAAAATGAAAGAATGGACTTATGTACAGACTCACCAGTGGGTTCCTTCCCACCAAGCACTTGTTTAATATCATTAGCTTGACATGGCAATTTTTCAGGCATTGGGTGGTTCAGCCAGAGGCATTATGTGACCATCTGGAATAGCAGCTTTCGCCCAATAGTGTTTCACCCGCTGTCCATTGACAGTGAACTCCTTGCCTTCAGCATTTATCAGCACGATTGCACCGTGTGGGCGGACTTCCTTGATTGTGAAGGGACATGACCAACGAAAACGTAATTTCTCAGAAAATAACTGCAAACGAGAGTTATATAAAAGTACCTAGTCATTGGGTTCAAAGTGGCGAGAGAGGATCTTCTTGTCATTTTAGGCTTTTGTCCTTTCCTTGTATAGCTTTGAGTTCTCATAGGCGAGGTGTCTGATCTCATCCATCTCGTTCATTTGAGCCAATCGCCTCTCTGCAGCTGACTTGATGTCAAAATTCTTCAGCTTGGTAGCCCATGCTGCCTTGTGCTCGATCTCAACTGGAAGGTGACACGCTTTTCTGTACAGCAAGTGAGATGGTGTGGTGCCAAGTGGTGTCTTGAAAGCGGTCTTGTAGGCCCAAAGTGCATCATCCAATTTCGTGGCCTAATCCTTCCGTGTACTGCCAACCGTCTTCTCCAGAATCTCTTTAATTTGCCTCCGCTCGTCTGAGGGTGATAAGGAGTAGCTACGCGATGATGCACACCATATTTCTTCAGCAACTTTTTGAAAACCTTGTTGATAAAGTAAGTGCCACCATCACTTATAACGATCCGAGGTACTCCAAATCGAGGGAAGATAATGGCCTTGAACAGTTTCAAGACCACTGAAGAGTCATTGGTTGGACTAGCAATAGCTTCCACCCACTTGGAGACGTAGTCCACAACAACCAAGATGTACTTATTCTGCCGTGACGGAGGAAAATGTCCCATAAAATCGATGCCCCAACAGTCAAAAACTTCGACCTCGAGAATGAAGTTTTGTGGCATCTCATGTTGCTTACCGATCTTCCCTCTCCTCTGGCAGACATCGCAATGTGAGATAAAAGCATGAGTGTCCTTGAACATCGTAGGCCACCAAAAGCCTGCTTGAAGAACCTTGGAGACTATCTTGAAAGTAGCAAAGTGCCCAACATACTCAGACCCATGACAATGATACAACACCTCTGGTACCTCAGTCTCGGCGATACATCTTCTGTACATCCCACCAGAATAGTGCTTGTACAAGTAAGGTTCATCCCAGAAGAACCTTCTGACGTCGCACATAAATTTCTTCCTTTCATACTTCTTGAGATGCTTTGGCTTGTCCTCTACAGCATGATAATTTGCTATGTCGGCATACCATGTTCGAGCAGGAGTAGTTATATGCTCAAATATAATACCCTAAAGTATCTAAGCAGTAGCTGTAGTAGTCTAGGGGTCGAACCACAAAGACTCAAGATGTTCTCAATAGATTCTAGAATAGGAATTAAGCTAAGCTAAATGAATGTAATTAAGAATAACAAAACAATTAAATCAAGAAGTAAATCAGTGGAATAAAAGCTAAGCTTAGGGAAGTTTGCAGGCAAATCAGAATTATCAATCAAATCGAATGTCAGGAATGAAATAAGCTCCGCTCTTGAACTTGAAACACAGATGTAAAGTAAACCAACTGTCGTTGCGAAGACTATCTATGTCTAAACCTAGAATTCCAAATTTCTTTGCAAATTCTATAAATTCAAACAAGCATTATCGATCAAGTTCAAATGTTCACAAAATCCTAAACCAAATTTCTTTGTGAATAGGTCTTTTGCTCACCAAACACTAGTTCAGGAAACTAATCACACTTTCGTGCCAATTAATCAACCTAACATCATATTCTAGTTCGCGAAGCTAGAATAAGCATTAATCTCAAGTCTAGGTGAAAAGCTCTATGGATATTCCTTAACAAGTTAATCAGATCTAATAATTCATCAAATACCTTTTAAACTACCATAAACCTAACAGGAAATCTACTCAGACATGGTGAATGAGACAAACATCATGAATAAAGTAGTTATCATAAGTAAAATAGAGTAAGAATACAAAGAGGGTTCAAGATTCTTCTCCCAAAAACTCAATTGCAGAATACTATATCTCCAGAAATCACAAGTGTCCCTTCTGGAGGCTAAAAAACCTAATTATATAGCTAAAACACGTTTAGGAGTCTATCTCGAAAAATAAGGAGAGCTTCTGGTTTATCTTCGGGACTTGTATCGCGTTCTGATCACTAGTATCGACTGATACTATAAATGGTATCAGTCGATACTGGGAGTTTTATTCGTGTCTCTTCCAAATGAATGGTGTCGATCGATGCTTCTCAGGTGTCGATCGATGCTGAGCTTCAGCTCCCCGAACTGCTTCAACTCCTGATTGCTTCAAAAGCTTCCAATAACCCAATTTAGCTCCATATGTGCCTATATCCTGAAAAGAACTTGAAAGACTCTAAAACTACTAGAAAGACTCGGAAAAAGAACTTATATCATGGTTAAAAGTGGGTAAAAACCATGATATATCAACTCCCCCAGACTTAGTCTTTGCTTGCCCTCAAGCAAACAGAAAACCAAACAGAGAAAGAGGTTTGAAAAACATGGAGACTCACCTTCTTTGAGAAATTGTAATGACTCCTTTTCCAAGCTCCCAATCATCACCTAAACAGTTTCGGATCTGACCACCATGTACTTCTTCATAGATAGTCGCAGGTTCCCATTATCCACACATTATCGCACAGCATCAATCATACTAAATCCTTCATTGCCGTTTCAACACTGTTGTTGATATTCAGGAACCTTCTAGATTCTTCCTCATGCGATATCGTGAGTAAAGAACCACCCAAATTGCACACTTTTGGTATTGTTTTCCTCTCCCCCAGACTTATCTCTTTTGATGTTCTCTTTATTTCTTTATTTTTCTTTTAGCTTTGCATATACAAATCAAGGTTTGAGATGCGAGTATTGATAGTGTTTGCCACCGAATCCCCAGTTCTCCCCTCTCAAAGTATCAAAAGTCTTAAGCGAATAATGGGGTCACTGGAAATGTTCCTACCCCTCACTTTAGACTCTTGTGTAGATCGAAGGTATGACAAATGGAATGACAATGTGATCAAAAATCCAAGTGGATTAGAGTTTGAAATCGAAGAAAATGATGAAGAATCTAAAAAGTTGTGAGAGAGTGAGAGAGAAGGGGGCAGCGTCGAGTGATATGATTATGATAGAGTGAAGGATAAAACTCGAGGGTTTTATAGAAAAACTTACCTGGGTGCTGAGTATCGATCGATACAGTAAGTGGTATCGATCGATGCTCAGCGTAACAACACAATTCTCTTTTGGCCTTGGTATCGATCGATTCTCCTAGGGTCGAGCGATACTCGTTGTCTAGACCTGGTTCACGTGAAGACACAAGACGAAAACCAAATCAAAAAAATCAAAACAAAACTTATGTACAGACTCACCAGTGGGTTGCCTCCCACCAAGCGCTTGGTTAATGTCTTTAGCTCGACATGGAGATCAGTCAGGCATCTGGTGGTTTGGCCAGAGGCAATATGTGGCCATCTGGAATGGTGGCTTTCGCCCAATAGTGTTTCACCCGCTGTCCATTGACAGTGAACTCCTTTCCTTCAGCACTCAGCAACACGACTGCGCCATGAGGTTGGACTTCCTTGATTGTGAAAGGACCTGACCAACGAGAACGCAATTTCCCAGGAAACAATTGTAAATGAGAGTTGTACAGAAGTACCTGGTCATTTGGTTGAAAGTGGCGAGAAAGGATTTTCTTGTCGTGATAGGCTTTGGTCCTCTCCTTGTACAGTTTGGAGTTCTCATAGGCAAAGTGTCTGATCTCATCCAACTCATTCAACTGAACCAATCGCCTTTGAGCAGCAGACTTGATGTCGAAATTCATAAGTTTGGTAGCCCAAGCTGCCTTGTGCTCTATCTCAACCGGAAGATGACATACTTTCCCATACAGCAAATGGAAAGGTGTGGTGCCAAGTGGTGTTTTGAACGCGGTTCTGTAGGCCCAAAGAGCGTCGTCGAGTTTCAGTGCCCAATCTTTCCATGTACTGCCAACTGTCTTCTCCAAAATCTCCTTAATCTGTCTATTGGAGACATCAAATTGTCCGCTGGTATGAGGATGATATGGTGTGGCAACGCGGTGATGAACGCCATACTTTCTCAGCAGCATCTCGAAGATCATGTTAATGAAATGAGAACCACCATCACTGATGACAACTCTGGGTACTCCAAATCGAAGGAATATGATGGTCATGAACAGTTTCAGAACCACGGCAGAATCGTTGGTAGGACTAGCAATTGCTTCTACCCACTTAGAGACGTAATCAAAGGAGACCAATATGTATCTGTACTATCGCGATGGAGGAAATGGTCCCATAAAATCAATACCCCAGCAGTCAAAGACTTCAACCTCAAGGATGAAGTTCTGCGGCATCTCTTGGCGCTTGCTCATCTTCCGTCTTCTCTGACACACATCACAACGAGAGATGAAGGCGTGAGCATCCTTGAACATTGTAGGCCACCAAAATCCAGCTTGTAAAACCTTTGAAACTGTTTTGAATGTGGCGAAATGCCCAGCATACTCAGATCCATGGCAATGAAATAGAATCTCTGGCACCTCAGATTCAGCTATACACCTTCTGTAAATTCCATCAGAACAATGCTTGTACAGATATGGTTCATCCCAAAAGTAACGTCTAACATCTCTCATGAATTTCTTCTTGACATACTTCTTGAGATGCTTTGGTTTGTAGTCGGCAGCAAGGTAGTTGGCTATGTCGGCATACCAAGGTTCAGCAGGAGTAGTGACAGCCAAAGATTCCTCAAACTCAGACTGATCTGAAGAAGAATCGGTAGTGGAGAACAGCTGGTATCGATCGATACAGTGAGAGTATCGATCGATGCGTGTATCGTGAACGGACAACAACAGCAAATCTTGAGAGTATCGATCGATACCTTCAGGGTGTCGATCGATGCTCGACTTCTGCAGTGGCAGAATCGAATCAGAACCAGTTTCAACGAAGTATATCTGCTTCTCAGGCAATGAATCGTCAATAGGAACTTCTTCACTGATCTTCATACGTGAGAGATGATCTGCAACTCCATTTTCCACTCCTTTCTTGTCTTTGATCTCTATGTCAAAACCTTGGAGCAGTAAAACCCATCGACACAATCGAGATTTCATATCCTTATTCTGCAGCAGGTACTTGAGAGCTGCATACTCAGTATGCACAAGCACCTTACTTCCTATCAGATAGGAACGAAATTTCTCGAAAGAGAACACAACAACAAGTAACTCCTTTTTCAGTGTTGCTGTAGTTCCTTTGGGCGTCATCCAGTGTTCTGCTGGCATAATATATGACATGAAGCTTCTTGTCTTTCCTCTGTCCCAGAACAGATCCAACTGCAAAGTCGCTCGCATCACACATGATCTCAAAAGGGAGATTCTAATATGAGGTTGAACAATAGGAGCAGTAACCAATGCCTTCTTGATCAGTTCGAACGCAGCGAGACACTCTAGTGTAACATCGAAGGTGACATCCTTGCACAGAAGAGCAGTGAGTGGACAAGCTATAGAACCCGGCGTGACCAAGGAAACTTCGAATGTCCTTCACAGATGTAGACGACATGAGGCTTGTCATGACCTGAATCTTAGCCTTATCGACTTCAATCCCAGCCTTAGAAACCTTGTGTCCCAGAACGATGCCGTCTTGAACCATAAAGTGGCATTTCTCCCAATTCAGAACTAGATGCTTCTCTTCACAGCGCTGAAGTACCTTGCATTGATTATCCAGACATCCTTTAAATGAAGATCCATATACAGAAAAATCGTCCATAAATACCTCCATGAACTCCTCGATCATGTCTGAGAAAATCGACATCATACATCTCTGAAATGTAGCTGGAGCATTACACAGTCCAAATGGCATCCTCCTATAAGCAAAGGTGCCATAGGGACAAGTGAATGTCGTCTTCTCCTGATCATCCGGATGTATAGGAATCTGGAAAAAGCCTGAGTATCCATCCAGAAAGCAGTAATATGGGTGACTTGCTAACCACTCCAGCATTTGATCAATGAAAGGCAATGGGAAATGATCTTTCCTAGTCGCCGCATTCAGCTTCCTGTAATCGATACACATGCGGTGCCCGGTGATCGTTCTTATCGGAATCAGCTCATCTTTCTCATTCTTAACCACTGTGAATCCTCCTTTCTTAGGAACAACATGAACCGGACTGACCCAGCTACTGTCAGAGATGGCATAGATGACTCCTGCTTCCATAAGTTTCAAGATCTCTTTCTTTACCACTTCTTTCAAATTTGGGTTAAGCCTCCGCTGATGCTCGATTGAAGCTTTTGACTCGTCTTCCAGATAAATTCAATGCATGCAAAGATCTGGTGATATACTTGAAATATCATCAAGAGAATAGCCGAGAACTTTGCGATACTTGCGCAGCTTGCTCAGCAATAAGGCAACCTCTGCGTTGTTCAAAGAAGAATTGACAATCACAGGATAAGTAGAGTTAGGGCCAAGGAAAACGTACCTCAAGCTAGCTGGAAGTGGCTTAAGATCGAGCTCTGGAGCTTTCTCTTCACTCCAATCACTCAAAGAATCGGATCTGGCACGAGAGATATTCAGTTCTTCGGGAAGAAGAGTTTGCTCAGCTGAGACAGAGATAACTCCCACAGAGGTTGCTGCTGCTTATACCATGATCCTTGACAAGAATGCAGAAGCATCGATCGATACCTCCTGTGGTATCGATCGATGCTTCTGCATTCTTGTCAAGGATCATGGTATAAGCAGCAGCAACCTCTGTGGGAGCTATCTCTGTCTCAGCTGAGCAAACTAACGCTCTCTCCAATGGATTCTCAGGGTGTAACCGCATGAAATACTCATCTGATAGCTCACTGAAAGTGTCGATGAAAAATGTCTGACCGTCTATGGTTGGTTTCTTCATCATCTTTTCCATGTTGAAGGTCATAATCAGATCACCAATGTTGAGGGATATTCTCCCATTCTTGCAATCGATTAGGGCCCCAGCTGTAGCTAGGAACAGTCTGCCTAAAATCAGTGGATCCCTTGGTTCAGCATCATACTCGAGGACTATGAAATCAGTTGGAACTAAACAATCTCCAATAGTAATCGGAACATCCTCGAGTAATCCTTCAGGAAATCGAACCGATCGATCAACAAGAATCAAAGAGATCCTGGTAGGTGTGAAGTCTGTCATCCCCATTCTCTTGGCTACTAAGTATAGCATAAGGTTTACACTAGAACCAAGATAGAAAAGGGAACGTTCGAACCTCAAAATAAAGATTGTGCAATCAAATACAAAACTCACAGGGTCTGGTAGTTTCTCTGAAATCTTGTTGAGAAGGATTGCACTGCACTCGTGGGTGATTCTCAGTACTCCTTCCTCAAGATTCACATTGCTCGAAACCATCCTCTTGATGTATCTTCTGAAAGCTGGTGCAGTCCTGATAGCATCTACGAACGGGAGTTCAACGACTAATTTCTCTAGCATTGCTCTGCATCTGGCCTCTTCTATTTCTTTCTTAGACTTGGCAGGAGGTCGAGGGAAAGGAATCTTTGGTACATAGAATCTCCCAACATGTCCTGTAGTCTGCTTCTGGTCGACTTTTGGACTGGTATCGATCGATAGAGGGAGAGTGTCGATCGATACCTGTGATTTTGCAGCTTGTTCTCCAGAAATTTGAACAGGCAGCGATCGATGTTGAGGGGTATCGACCGATACTGGGTGAGTATCAATCGATACTGGGGAAGCTGCAGGAATCTCATTGTCATCATCAGAAGCAAGGTCGATGAGCTGCTTAGGAGAGTACGTGTTCTTCAAACTTGGAGTGACTTCTCTTCCACTCCTCAAAGTGATGGCATGAACGTGCTCCCTCGGATTCACCGTCTTTCCTGGAAGGAAACCATCATGTCACTTTACTGTCTCTGCAGTCTGAGCAACCTGAGTTTCCAACTTCTTCTGATGAATGTTCAGAGCTTCGAGTTTTCCATTCAGATCAGTGTACAAAACATCCATCTTTCCATTGAAATCAACAGTCAGTTTTTGTTGCCCCTCAAGAATTTGTTCAAGCATAGTTTCAACTTTGCTTTCCTGAGTCTTGGGAGGTGGTGTCTGATAAGATGAATTCCCATAGGTGCGAGTGTATCCACTGTTCTGAAATGGCTTCAAAGCAAAGGAGGTTCCTCCGAAATTCGAAGACTTGAAATCAGATTTGAATCCTCCTCTCTGAGAGTTGTTATTGAAACCGCGGTTGTACGACGAATTCTGAAACCCATTACCACCTATGTAGTTGACATCCTCCGCTTCACCTTCATCGATGTTCTCGACTTCCTCAGCAAAATGCACTGCCTTCTGCTGCTTACCCAATAACAGATTGTGAACTGACTCCAGCTTGGCATGTACTTCAGCAATCTGCAACCCATCAACGTTTCTATTCTGCTTCTTTCTCTCGAAATCTGCATTCTTAGTGCTGTTGCTAGACGCCAAATTTTCAATCAACACATAAGCGTCCTCGGGATACCTGGTGTTGAAATTCCCATTGCTTGCAGCGTCCAAAGCCATCTGATACCTCCAATCGATACCTCTGAAGAAGATACCCAATAACTGAACCTGCGAGAAACCGTGGTGAGGGCAATCCCTCTGATAAGACCGAAATCGAACCCAGACAGCCTTGAATGCCTCAGTCGCTCCCTGAGAAAACTGGGAGATCTTGTTCCCGAGTTCTTCTGGTCTCGCATCATCATAGAAATTGTTCAGAAAAGCAGTTTTAGTCTCCTCCCAAGTAGTCAAAGAACCAGGAGGCAACTGCTTCAACCAGTAAGCTGCATCTCCACTAAGAGAGTATGGGAAGAGCTTACAGAAGAGGAAATCATTGGACACTCCATTGTATTTGATACTGGTGACCAAATCTTCGAATCTCTCGATATGATCCATGGGATGCTCATGAGAAAGACCATGGAAAGGGTGCTGGCCTACAAGAGTGTAATATGCAGGATTCAGCTCAAAGTCATTCCTCTGAAAAGTGGGGATACAAATCGCATATCGATTGGCATAGAACTGACCTGGTCTGTTGTACTCCCCAAGCGTTCTGGCTCGATTAACCTGAGCATTCCCAACATTCCCACGCAAAGCCGGTGGAATAACCTCATTAGCTACAGGTGCAGGGGCAACAATGTTTCCTTCTGCATCAAGTCTCTGTCCTTGCGCGTCACACAGGTGACCTTCCTGAACTCTCAAAACCCCAGCCTCATCACGAGCAAGCACAATCGGATGGTTCATCTCAGCTTGTTTCTTTTGCTTTCTGATTGTACGCTCTAATTCAGCTAGCTCTCTGTTAGATAGATCGGTCAACTGCTTGTTCTTGCTTCGTCTTGTCTCTCGATGTTGCATACACCTGAAACACAGAAATCAAATCACGTAGGTGATAGAAATAATAACGAGTATCGATCGATACCTGAAGGGTGTCGATCGATGCTCGGCACTTAGTCAAAATTCTAAACCGTAATCTAATGGTGAAATTAGAGTCTCCGGCAACGGCGCCAAAATTTGATATGCTCAAAGATAATACCCTAAAAGTACTAAAGTAGTAGGTGCAGTATATAGGGGTCGAACCACAAAGACTCAGGATATCACTCAATAGATTCTAGAATAGGAATTAAGCTAAGCTAAATGAATGTAATTAAGAATAACAAAACAATTGAATCAAGAAGTACACCGGTGGGATAAAAGCTAGGCTTAGGGAAGTTTGCAGGCAAATCAGAATTATCAATCAAATCAAATGTGAGGAATGAAATAAGCTCCGCTTTTGAACTTGAAACACAAATGTAAAGTAAACCAACTGTTGTTGCGAAGACTATCTATGTCTAAACCTAGAATCCCAAATTTCTTTGCAGATTCTATAAATTCAAACAAGCATTAACGATCAAGTTCAATTGTTCACAAAATCCTAAACCAAATTTCTTTGCGAATAGGTCTTTTGCTCACCAAACACTAGTTCAGGAAACCAATCACACTTTCGTGCCAATTAATCAACCTAACATCATATTCTAGTTCACGAGGCTAGAATAAGCATTAATCTAAAGTCTAGGTGAAAAGCTCTATGGATATTCCGTAACAAATCAATCAAATCTAATAATTCATCAAAAACCTTTTAAACAACCCTAAACCTAATAGGGAATCTACTCAGACATGGTGAATGAGACAATCATCATGAATAAAATAGATATCATCAGTAAAATAGAGTAGGAATACAAAAAGGGTTCAAGGTTCTTCTCCCAAAAACTCAATTGTAGAATACTCTATATCCAGAAATCACAAGTGTCTTTTCTGGAGGCTCAAAAACCTAATTATATAGCTAAAACACGTTTTTGGAGTCTAATCGGAAATTAAGGAAACCTTCTTGTTTATCTTCAGGACTTGTATCGCGTTGTGATCACTAGTATCGACCGATACTATAAATGGTATCGATCGATGCTTCTCAGTTGTCGATCGATGCTGAGCTTCAGCTTCCGAATTGCTTCAACTCCAGATTGCTTCAAAAGCTTCCAATAACCCAATTTAGCTCCATATGTGCCTATATCCTGAAAAGAACTTGAAAGACTCTAAAACTACTGAAAAGACTCGGAATAAAGTTTTATATCATGGTTAAAAGTGGGTAAAAACCATGATATATTAGGAACCTTACCCGACTCCTGGAGCTCCAGAAAAGGGACGTTCTGACGGGATCTTACACCTTCCTCAGCTGACGATTCCTTTCGAAACCCTAGAGCCTCTGCAACAAACTGCTTACAAAGACCTGAGAGTGGAAACGACACCTTAGAAGCTTGAATCACCGAGAAGAAGGTTAGAAATCCCTATGTATGATGGACAGAACCCAGATGACTGGATATTCAGAATGGAGAAATTCTTTACTGCTAATCAGACCCATGAGGAGGAGAAGTTAGAAACGGCCATGGCTTGTATGTTGGGATGTACTGTTACGTGGTTGAGAATCACGCAAGACAGAGAAGATCTGACAAGCTGGAGGGATTTTAAAGACAAGTTAAGACAACGTTTTAAACCGACTCGGGAAGGTAACACTATTAGGCAGATGTTGAAGTTGAAGCACATATGCACCATTACAGAATATAGGGAATTATTTGAGGAACTTTCAGCAGAGGTACCACACGTAATCTTGGATGTGCTGGAAGCCATATTCTTGAATGGGATGAGGAAGAGCCTTCAAGAGCAAGTGGTTAGGTACAGGCCAAAGTAGATGGATGAGATTGTGGATACTGCGAAGCTAATAGAGGAACAAGAGATGGAGAAGAGTGGGTTTGGTGCAAGGTCAGTTACGAGGACAACATCAGCTCCCACCCTCAACTATAATAATAGAGGGGGAAGCCCAGCTTGAAAGTCTTTTGAAACGGGACGAGATGTTAAAAGAAATGGTAATAGTGGGGACACTCGAAGGAACATTGTGAATCCGTGTAGACAATGTAGATAGAGGTATTACACATGCCTCAAATGCAAATCCCAGCACATGTTCAAAAACATGGAGGTGGAAGAGGAAGGTGAACAAGGAGGTATGGTTGAGGATGAAGAAGGAGAGCAGGAAGAGCAAATAGACTCATCCCTGTGGCAAGGGATGCTGAGACTTTCTCTGGAAACAACGACGAGAATCCATCAGACAAGTCCATGAGGCTGAGAGGCAGAATTGGAGGTGTAGAGTTAGTAGTGTTGATTGACTCGGGAGCTACAACCAACTTCATTTCAGCAAAAGTACCAAGGGAAGGTGGTCTGAGAGTCACAGATACCAAAGAGTTTGGGGTCTATGTAGGTGATGGATATGTTAAGAAAGGTAGAGGAAAGTGTAAAGGGGTGGTCTTGGAAGTGCAAGGTATGGAGATTATTGAGGAATTTTTGGTGTTCGACTTGGGAAAAACTGATGTGGTTTTGGGTTATACATGGTTAGAGATGCTGGGAGACACTAGAATCAATTGGAAGAAGCACACCCTTAGTTTCAAGGTGTGCCACAACTAGGTTACCTTAGTAGGAGATCTTGCTTTGCTTAAGCAACCTGTGTCATTGAATTCTTTGGAGAAAAACATGAAACGAGGAGAGATGTTTTGTTTCTAGAGCTGTCCACTCTTTTTGAAGGTGAAGTGAAAGGTGCCAAGCAAGCCGGTGATGCAAGGGTGAGGAAGTTGACACAGAAGTATCAAGAGGTGTTCAGGATGCCTAAAGGATTGCCACCCTGCAGGAACCGAGAGCCTGCCATAATCTTAAGGGAAGGAGCTGCACCCATTAATGTCCGACCCTGTAGGTATTCTTACACTCAGACGAATGATATAGAAAAACTCATGAAGGAAACGTTGGATTCAGGGATAATAAGACATTGTATTAGCCATTATTCTAGTCCTGTGTTGTTGGTGAAGAAGAAGGATGGTGGCTGGAGGTTTTGTGTGGACTACATGGCTCTCAACAAGGCCACCGTTCCTGACCGGTACCCTATCCCTATAATTGAGGCGCTTCTGGATGAGTTGCAAGGGGCCAACATGTTTTCAAAGTTGGACCTCAAATCAGGTTACCATCAAATCTGGGTTAAAGGGACAAATATAGAGAAGACAACTTTCAAGATACACGAGGATCATTATGAGTTCCTTGTGATGCCCTTTGGTCTCAAAAATGCACCCTCCACTTTCCAGAATGTGATGAATGACATATTTAAGCCCTTTCTCAGAAGGTTTGTGTTAGTCTTTTTTGACAATATCCTGGTTTACAGTGCTAGTTGCAATGAGCACTTGGAGCATTTGGGGAATGTACTGCAAGTATTGAGGAGGCACCAGTTCTATGCTAATGAGAAGAAGTGCATCTTTGGGAGTTCTGAAGTAGCGTATCTGGGACATATTATCTCTGGGAAGGGAGTTTCTGCGGATCCGGAGAAGGTAAGGGCAATGATACAGTGGCCTGAACCCAAGTCAGTGACCGAATTGAGAGGTTTCCTCGGGTTGACTGGGTATTATAGGAGATTTGTGCAAGGCTATGGGAAGATAGCTCAGCCATTGACTGAATTGTTAAAGAAAAACGGTTTTAAATGGAATGAAGTAAGCAACAAGGGCCTTCCAATATCTTAATAGGGCTGTGACATGTATGTCTGTGCTTGTCCTACCTGATTTTTCTTAGCCATTTACTATGGAGACGGATGCTTCAGGGGCTGGGATTGGAGCAGTGTTGTCACAAGGAAAAATGCCTATTGCTTACATCAGCCAAGGATTCTCCTCAAAAGGAAAGATGAAGTCAGTGTATGAGAGGGAACTATTGGCGGTTGTATTTGCTGTGACTAAGTGGAAACATTACTTAACAGGGAGAACGTTCATCATCAGAACAGATCAAAGGAGCCTAAAGTATCTGTTGGACCAAAAATCAGTGTCAGGTGAACATCATAGGTGGGCTACTAAGTTGTTAGGTTTTGACAACCGCATAGAGTATATACCAGGGGCTGAGAACAAGGTAGCAGATGCTCTTTCAAGATAGCCGACAGAACAACTGTGTCAGATACATGTGACAACCCCTAAGTCCATAGAATTGGTGGAGTTAGCACAAAAAATAAAAGATGATCTAGTTTGTGCCAAGATATTGTCCCAAATAGAAGAGGGAAAATCGGTAGAAGGGTATACGCTGAAGGATGGGTTGCTGTACAAAGAAGGGTGTCTGGTTATTCCAAAAGGATCACCAATCATAGTCATACTATTGGAGCAGTTCCATAGTAGCCCAATAGGTGGTCATGAGGGGGTACTTAAAACTTTTAAAAGAATGGCCAGAGAGGTTTATTGGCAATGAATGAGGAAGCATATCACATAATTCATTGCTAAGTGTCAGGTATGCCAAACTAACAAGTACTCAACCTTGTATCCAGCAGGTTTATTAACACCCTTCCCCGTACTAAAGAAGATATGGGCCGATGTGAGTCTGGATTTTGTGGAAGGACTACCTTCCTCCAAGGGTTATGATGTGATTTTTGTAGTGGTGGATCACTGGAGCAAGTATGGTCATTTCATACCTCTCAAACATCCCTTTATGGCAAGAACAGTAGCTGAGGTATTCATTAAGGAGGTTGATATGATCATGGGAAGCATCAAGACATGTGTTCACTGTTTGAAGCGTATCTGTTAAACCACAAAGATTCAACGCCTCAAACCACTTGGAGAAGATGGTAAGCTCAATTACAAAACTCCTCAAAGAAGAATCATATCAAACGGAGTTCAAACGAAGAAGTTATGCAATTTACAAATCATGTGATCTCTAGTTCACCGGATTCGGACATGCTTGCGTTGAAAGAAGAACTACGACTAGACCAGAATGAGTTAAGCCACAAACCGAGTTATTCTAAAATCTTGGTCCATAAGAGAAGCCCAGCAAAGTGGATTTAGTCCAAAAACCATCAAGGAAGATAAATTTGTGTCCTTAGCAAAAACTGTATTTAATAATGTCGATTTCTCTCTCTTACATGCACTTTAGAGTTTGAATTTCATCTCCCTAGATGCGCTGCATGTTAAGCAATTATTATGGACGAAATTGTTGTATTTCCTCTATATAATGAGGCTGAGATCATAAATAAAAAAGAAGTCTTTGATTAATATTTTTGGAACCTTTGAGAGTGCTACTCATTTTTCTTGTCAATGGTGTGTAATATCCATTGATCGATCATGGTGTGTAATATCCATTGATCAACCGGTATATCAAGAGCCTTCCGCATCTCTTGTGCGACCATTCATTCCACGGTATATCAAGAGCCTTCCGCATCTCTTGTGCGACCATTCATTCCACGGTATATCAAGAGCCTTCCGCATCTCTTGTGCGACCATTCATTCCACATCCTTTGAACTTTGAGACTTAACGGTTTTTTGGTTGCAAAGCTTATCCTCTTACCGATCTTAGAGTGCCGAATCCCTGGGAGGATCATATCATTTGGTATCAGAGCACCACTCTAGACTCGGTTCGATCATTCTATCATTTTCTCATCTTTCCATTTTTCTTTCATTCATCCTCTATCTCTTCATCTTCTTTTCTTCTATTTTATTTCTTTCTAGTTATTTTCCAAAAAAAAAAAAAAAAAAGAATCAAAGGTCTTGTTGTTTTCATCCTGATCATTTGTGTTGTAAAGCTTGTGTTCAAGATGTACTTTCTTTAAAGATCAAGATTTGAGGACAAATATTTTTTTTTAAGAGGAGGGGGATGATATGATCATGAGAAGCATCAAGACATGTGTTCACTGTTTGAAGCGTATCTGTTAAACCACAAAGATTCAACGCCTCAAACCACTTGGAGAAGATGGTCAGCTCAATTACAAAACTCCTCAAAGAAGAATCATATCAAACGGAGTTCAAACGAAGAAATTATGCAATTTACAAATCATGTGATCTCCAGTTCACTGGATTCGGACATGCGCGCGTTGAAAGAAGAACTACGACTAGACCAGAATGAATTAAGCCACAAACCGAGTTATTCTAAAATCTTGGTCCATAAGAGAAGCCCAGCAAAGTGGATTTAGTCCAAAAACCAACAAGGAAGATAAATTTGTGTCCTTAGCAAAAACTGTATTTAATAATGTCGATTTCTCTCTCTTACATGCACTTTAGAGTTTGAATTTCATCTCCCTAGATGCGCTGCATGTTAAGCAATTATTATGGACGAAATTGTTGTATTTCCTCTATATAATGAGGCTGAGATCATAAATAAAAAAGAAGTCTTTGATTAATATTTTTGGAACCTTTGAGAGTGATTCTCATTTTTCTTGTCAATGGTGTGTAATATCCATTGATCGATCATGGTGTGTAATATCCATTGATCAACCGGTATATCAAGAGCCTTCCGCATCTCTTGTGCGACCATTCATTCCACGGTATATCAAGAGCCTTCCGCATCTCTTGTGCGACCATTCATTCCACGGTATATCAAGAGCCTTCCGCATCTCTTGTGCGACCATTCATTCCACGGTATATCAAGAGCCTTCCGCATCTCTTGTGCGACCATTCATTCCACGGTATATCAAGAGCCTTCCGCATCTCTTGTGCGACCATTCATTCCACGGTATATCAAGAGCCTTCCGCATCTCTTGTGCGACCATTCATTCCACGGTATATCAAGAGCCTTCCGCATCTCTTGTGCGACCATTCATTCCACGGTATATCAAGAGCCTTCTGAATCTCTTGTGCGACCATTCATTCCACGGTATATCAAGAGCCTTCCGCATCCCTTGTGCGACCATTCATTCCACGGTATATCAAGAGCCTTCCGCATCTTTTGTGCGACCATTCATTCCATGGTATATCAAGAGCCTTCCGCATCTCTTGTGCGACCATTCATTCCACATCCTTTGAACTTTGAGACTTAACAGTTTTTTGGTTGCAAAGCTTATCCTCTTACCAATCGTAGAGTGCCGAATCCTTGGGAGGATCATATCAGAGGTGGTCAAATTACATGGGTTTCCGGAGACTATGGTGTCAGATAGAGACAAGGTCTTCATCAGTGGGTTTTGGTCTGAGCTGTTCAAGTCACAAGGTACGGCATTGCACAAGAGCACATCCTACCATCCACAGACTGATGGGCAAACATAAGAGCTTAACAGGGTTGTGGAAACGTATTTGAGGTGTTTTGTGAATGGTAAACCAACACGTTGGATGCAATGGCGTACCTTGTGACTTGAACAGCTCAGACCAAAACCAACAGGGGACCCTCTTTTTTCTTCTCATCGAAGTGATTTCACAAATACTTCCTATGGTAAGGAAGAGGGGGGGGAACAAGCGCGGAGTATTGGTATAATACTTCATATCATTCCACCATAAAGACAACTCCTTTTCAAGCTGTGTATGGAAGAGAAGTTCCCAGGTTATCAAGGTATGGAGATGTGCCTTCTGGAAAAGCACAGGTAGAGGAGCTGATCTTCGAAAGAGATGATCTTTTACAAGAGTTAAGGGTAAACATGGAGATTGCTCGGAAAAGGATGGAGAATGCAGCAAACAAGCACCGTCGTGAGCTGGAATTTGAAGTGGGTGAGTTAGTGTATTTGAAGTTGAGGCCGTATAGGCAGGTATTAGTGAGTAATAGAAGGAATGAGAAGCTTGCACCCAGATTTTTTTGGACCTTATGAAGTCATCCAAAAGATAAGGAAGGTGGCATACCAATTACAGCTACCAGCACACAATTGCATACATCCGGTTTTCCACATTCCCCAGCTTAAGAAGGAAGTTCCAAATGATCAACCAGTTCAAGATATTCCAGAGTTATTGTCAGTGGATGGTAGGTGGATGGTAGGTGGATGGCTGAACCTGAAAAAGTTATCGATATCCGCAGGTCTAAAGATGGGAGTGGACCAGAAGTACTCCTCCAATGGAAGGGCCGGAACCCATGGTTCTGTTGTCGACACAATTTCCCTCTTTTCACCTTGAGAACAAGGTTAGTCTTTTAGGGGGGGGGGGTATTCATACATTGAAGGTTCCTATGGCTTTCATGAGGAAGAAATGCAGGTCTGCAAGAGTTGCAAAGAAGAAGGATAAATACTCACAGAGGCATTGAGAGACACTGGACGAGTTAGAGGGTCCTAAAGGAGAAGACACAAACTGAAATAGAGGTTTTATTTTAATGAATACGTTGTCGTTTAAAGGAACTTGTATATAATCCCTAATACAATCTATGGCTGGCATCAATTATAAAATACAACAAACACCGACTTCTTCCCTATCTTCTCTTTCACCTATCTCGATCTCTCTTCTCTCTCTAACTCACTCTATTCTCTCTTCACGATAAGCTAAGCTTATCAAACAACCAATCAGAATATACATCTCTCGCATACCTAACAGAGCAAAGACAAATGTAACTAATAAACATCTAGAAGAAAATAATTGAATTCACAAAGAGGTTGGAAGCAGAGTTGGAGAATACATAAACCCTAAGAATCGTGAAATCAAACAGACCTAAAGAAAGAAAAAGGTTGGGGATTTTAGGATTTTGGAGGATTTAGAGGAGAAGCCTCTTGGGGAGTGACGAGGCCAAAATAAGAAGTGGAGAAGAAGAAAAGTAGACTGATCTTTTGCTAATCTCAGCTTCATACGTTTCACCGCCGTCTTCATCTTCGTAGGAGGTTCCACACGAAAACCCTTCATCTAGAGTGATCTCGTCGTGGTCATCACCGGATCTAACGCCGGTGCCAGAGATTCCTCCTCTCTCACTCCTCTTGCTGCTTATGGTGTTCGAGATCTGCAAAGAGCAATCAAATTTTCGGGTTTGAGATCTGTTTTTATTTTAATCGGAGAAGAAGAAAAGTGTCATCTTTTATATTTGAGATTTGTTCTGTTTCTTCGACAAAAAAAACAGAGAAGATTTGAGATTCTCTTAAGTGTATACTTGATGTAGGAGAAGAAATATGAGATGGGGAAGGAGAGAGGAACAAATCGTGTTTCTTTTTTTTTTGTTTTTTTACAAGACGATCGATTATCTACCCAAGAAGGTTTCGTAAAAAAGGAAGAGAAGAGAAAAAATGTGAGGAAAATTTTCTAAGTATTAGCGCTCAATAGCAGAAATTTAAGCTCCAAAAGTTATTTTTAGTTTCCGCTTAGTAAAATTTTGGCTTAGCATTTTAAAATATGCTATAACAAAGTATCGCAATCCAATATATCCTCTTTCATAACAATTAGCAAAATCATGCTATCCTAAAGTGATATCATATTTCTTGTAGTGGAAGTTGTTCGGGGCATACCTAGGTTGGCGAGAGATCCCACATTTGTATGCAGACCATGTAACATGGGGAAACATGTCAGAATGCAGCATAAAGGTATTCAAGACATCTGAACAAAGAATGCTCTAGAGTTGGTACATATGGACTTGATGGGACCAATCCAAGTTGAAGCTCTAACAAATAAAAGGTACATTCTTGTTGTTGTTGATGACTTCACACGGTATACTTGGATCAGATTTTTGTGGAAATAATAAGACACACTTGAGAGTTTGATATATCATGGTCTTACCCATTTTTAACCATGATATAAGTTCTTTTTATTAAGTCTCTTTAGTATGTTTGGAGTCTTTTAGAGTCTTTTCAGGATTTAGATACGTTTGGAGCTAAATAGGATTTATTGAAGCTTTCTGGAGCATTTTGGAGCTGAACATGGATCAAGCAGTTCGGGAGTCGATATGAAGCCTGTGTTTTGACCGACACCACCTGGTGTTAATCGATACTAACACTTGGAAGGAACATGACTCGCTACTTCTCTATCGATCGACACCACTTATGGTAGCGGTCGATACCGACGTCCAAGGAAGAGAACGCGATTCTCTACAAGTTCGAAGAATCTGCTTCTGGCCCAGAAGATTCTATTATTTACAATATAGCCCAAAACGTGTTTGAGGATATAATTAGGTTTTTCAGCCACTTTTTAGAGAGAACTCATACCCGAAGCTAGAGATTTGGTAGCAGAGTTTTTTTGGAGAAGATTTGTGAACCCTCTTGTTACTCTTTACTCTATTTCTTTAATGCAATCTATTTTATTCATGATGTTTGTTTCATTCACCATGTCTGAGTAGATTCCTTGTTAGGTTTAAGGTTATTCAAAGGTGTTTGATGAATTGTTAGGTTGAACTGAATTGTTAGGGGACAATCCATAGAGTTCTTCATCTAGACTTGTGATTATTACTTATTCTAGCTTCGCTACCTAGAATCTGATATTAGATTGATTAATTGGCACGGAAGTGTGATTGATTTCCTGAACTAGTGTAGGATGAACAAAAAATATATTCGCAAAGAAATTTGGTTTAAGATTTTGTGAACAATTGAACCTGATAATTAATGCTTATTTGAATTCATAGGATTTGCAAAGAAATTTGGAATTCTAGGTTTAGACATAGATAATCTTCATACCGAAAGTTGGTTGGTTTTATATTCGTGATTCGAGTTCAAAGAAATTTGGAATTCTGACAATTTTTCTGATCTGCAATTCTGATTTACCGGCGAATTTCCCTAGACTTAGCGTTTTCCTCCATTGATCTTACAAACTACTTTTAATCGTTTGCTGTTTTTAATTACATTGATTTTGCTTAGCTTGATTTTAATTCTGAAATCTATTGAGTGATATCTTGAGTCTTTGTGGTTCGACCTCTAATATATTGCAGCTACTGCTTTAGTATTTTTAAGGTATTATATTGCAGCATATCAAATTTTGGCGCCGTTGCCGGGGACTCTAATTTTGCCATTAGATTTTAACTTAGAATTTTGACTAAGTTTGTCGAGCATCGATCGACACCCATCTGGTATCGGTCGATACTCGTCTTAATTCTTTTTAAATTTTGTTACTTACGTGCTTTGACTTTTGTGTTTCAGTGTATACCTAATCGTGAAACCAGATGGAACAAGAACACGCAGTTGACTAATCTGTCCAGCAAGGAACTAGCTGAATTGGAGCGCAGAGCCAGGAAGCAAAAGAAGCAAGCAGAGATGAACAATCCAATTGTGCTCGCTCGCGATGAGGGTGGGGTTTTGAGAGACCAGGAAGGTCATCTGTGTAATGAGCAAGGACATCGGCTTGATGCAGAGGGGAACATCATTTTCCCTGCACCAGTAGCCAACGAAGTTGTCCCACCTGCTATGCGCGGGAACGTTGGGAATGCTCTGGTTAATCGCGCCAGGACCCTTGGAGAGCACAACAGACCCGATCAGTTTTATGCCAATCGGTCTGCAATTCGTATTCCCACCTTTCAGAGGAATGACTTTGAGCTGAAGCTTGCATACTACACTCTTGTGGGTCAGCACCCTTTTCACGGTCTTTCTCACGAGCATCCCATGGATCACATCGAGAGGTTCGAGGATTTGGTAACTAGTGTCAAGTACAATGGAATGCCCAATGAGTTCCTTTTCTGTAAGCTTTTCCCATAATCTCTTGGTGGGGATGCAGCTTACTGGCTGAAGCAGTTGCCTCCTGGATCTTTGAGCACCTGGGAAGAGACGAAGAACGCGTTTCTGAACAACATCTACGACAATGCGAGATCCGAGGAGTGAAGGAACAAGATTTCCCTATTTTCTCAGGGAGCAACAGAGGCATTTAAGTCTGCTTGGGTGAGATTCAGATCTTATCAGAGATATTGTCCGCATCACGGGTTCACACAAGTTCAGTTGCTGGGTATTTTCTTCTGAGGGATCGATTGGAGATATCAAATGACCGGTACCTTGTCCCTTAGGTTTCAGAGCAAACTCCTTTGGTCAGAAACCAATGCAGAACAGCGGTTACACTGGCACTTACGGGAGTTCATCTTACCAAACCCCGCCACCGAAGACTCAGGAGAGCAAGGTTGAACAGATTCTTGAAGGCAACAGAAGATGACTGTTAATTTCAACAGGAAGATAGACGCCTTGTACACCGATCTGAATGGAAAGATTGAAGCCCTTAACATCCATCAGAAGAAGCTGGAAACTCAAGTCGCTCAAACCGCGTAAGCAGTTAAGAGACAAGATGGCTTTTTTCTAGGGAAAACAGTGAATCCAAGGGAACATTTTCATGCTATCACCTTGAAGAAGTCAGTCCAGGGGTGAAGAAAGCCTATACTGCAAAGAAGTTCATTGATGTTGTTGTAGATGACGACGATGAAACTCCCGAAATCGCCCCAGTATCGACCGATACCAAAGAGCATTGATCGATACCTGCCCAAGGATCTGCCGAGGACGTTTTAAAGCAACCTGCATCAATCGAAGCTAGCCCAAAAGTCGAGAAGAAACAGACCACGTTGAGTACAGGAATAACCTACGTGCCCAAGATACCTTTCCCTCGACCTCCTACCAAGACCAAGAAGGAGGTAGAAAACAACAGATGTAAGGCAATGGTAGAGAAGTTGATTGTTGAGCTTCCTTTTGTCAATGCTATCATGGCTTCACCAGCTTTCAAGAGATATATCAAGCGGATGCTATCAAGCAATGTGAACCTTGAGGAGGGAGTGATGAGGATTACTCATGAGTGCAGTGCAATCCTGCTCAACAAGATTCCAAAGAAGCTACCAGACCTAGGAAGTTTTGTGTTGGACTGTACGATTTTTATAGAATGATTCGAGCGCTCTCTCTGCGATCTTGGCTCCAGTGTTAACCTTATGCCATACTCCGTGGCTAAGCGAATGGGAATGACAGATTTCACGCCTATAAGAATTTCTCTGATTCTAGTTGATCGCTTAGTTCGATTTCCCGAGGGATTACTCGAAGAGGTTCCGATAACAATCAAAGACTGCTTAATCCCAACTGATTTCATTGTCTTGGAGTACGACGCAGAGCCAAAGGATCCACTCATTCTTGGAAGGCCCTTTCTAGCAACAACCGGAGTTCTGATTGATTGTAAGAATGGGAGGATATCTCTTAACATTGGTGATTTGATCATGACTTTCAACTTGGAAAAGATGATGAAAAAACCGACCATTGATGGGAAAACATTCTTCGTCGACACTTTCAGCGACATATCTGACGAGTACTTCATGAAGTTACATCCTGAGAATCCGCTAGAGAGAGCACTGGTCTGTTCAGCTGACTTAGAGGTATACTCGGGCGATGTTGTTGCTGGATACGCCAGGATGCTTGACGACAGCCTGAGGAACATCGGTCGATACCATAGACAGTATCGATCAACACCGTCCACCTCCATCTGAGGAGTTGGTCATTCGTCTACACGAGCCGATTCGTTTGGTGGTTGGAGTGAGGAGAGAGCTCCTAAGATCAAACTTAAACCACTCCTAGCCCATCTAAGGTATGTCTTTCATGGTCCTAATTCCACATATCCTATAACTGTCAATTCTTCCTTAAACAACGCAGAGATCGCCTTACTGCTGAGCAAGCTGCGCAAATATCGCAAAGCTCTTGGCTATTATCTTGATGACATTTCAGGTATATCACCGGACATGTGCATGCATTGGATTCATCTGGAGGACGAGTTGAAAGATTCGATCGAGCATCAGAGGAGGCTTAACCTGAATCTGAAAGACGTGGTCAGAAAGGAGATTATGAAACTTCTGGAAGCAGGGATCATCTACGCCATCTCAGACAGTTCTTGGATTAGTCCAGTTCACGTGGTACCTAAGAAAGGAGGGATCACTGTGGTGAAAAACAAGAAGGAAGAGCTGATCCCAACAAGGAAAATCACTAGACACCAGATGTGTATTGACTACAGGAAGCTGAATGCTGCTACAAGGAAGAATCACTTCCCACTGTTGTTCATCGATCAGATGCTGGAAAGGTTAGCAAGTCACCCATACTACTGCTTTCTCCATGGGTACTCAGGTTTCTTCCAGATCCCGATACATCCGGATGATCAGGAGAAGACGACATTTACATGTCCTTATGGCACATTCACTTACAGAAGAATGCCATTTGGATTATGTAACGCTCTAGCTACTTTCAAGAGGTGTATGATGTCAATCTTCTGGGACATGATTGAGGAGTTTATGGAGGTATTCATGGATGAATTTTCGGTTTACGGATCTTCATTCAAAGGCTGTCTAGATAACTTGTGTAAGGTACTACAGAGGTGAGAGGAGAAGCACAGGTGATATGATCCTGAGCAACAACAAGGAAGGAGAGCTTGAACCTGACAAGAAACATGAAGCCAATGGAGGATTTTTGGCAACCAAGAGAGTTAAGTTTCAAAGGATCAAAGAAGGCATTGGCGTGACACAATCCAAGAGTATCAACAAATGGATTAAGTGTTGTATGAGTACTCTTTTTCCCTGTCCATGTTTTTATCCCAATGGGTTTTTCATGGATAAGTTTTTAATGAGGCTTATGCAACACTTCCCCATTGTCCATTTGTTGATCTAACCACAAAGACTCAAGATGACACTCAATAGATCAAGAAGCATTAACTAAGCTAAGCAGAATAGATGTAATTAAAAATGACAAAACAATTTAATCAAGAATATAAATCAATGGAGAGAAACGCTAGGCTTAGGGAAACTATCAGGCAAATCAGAATTATCAAATCAAATTAATTGTCAGGAATAAATTAAGCTCCGCTTTCAAACTTGAAACACAGATGTAAAGTAAACCAACTGTCGTTGCGAAAACTATCTATGCCTAAACCTAGAATTCCAAATTCCTTTGCAAATTCTATGAATTTAAACAAGCATTAAAGTTCAAGTTCAATTGTTCACAAAATCCCTAGACCAAAT